>CCAG010023106.1:0-279861 GCA_001077435.1 Glossina morsitans morsitans
ATATATATATATATATATATATATATATATATATATATTCTCAAGTGTTTATTTGTATTTATTATTGCTATTATTTCTCGTCTATTTAAATATGTTTTAGTCTTGTCAACCTTTAAACAAATCGTCGTTGTATAGAGAGCTTTTTAGTCAGCTTCATATACAACGCTTGAAACACTGAAGAGATGTAAGACATTTGTCATTAAGTGATTGAGGCTGTAACGATTAGGGTTTTTTTTGGAAATCAAAATAAAAATTTGATTACCACAAAATGAATTGTGTATGCTTGCGACTGTCCGTCCATCTTTGCATTTTTCAAATTATTCCTCATTATTTTCAGTTTATTTAGCTTAAGTGTATTCCAAGTTGATTCTTAATTGATCAAATAAAGAAAGAATTCACTGAAGCGGGTTTTCATTTTTAAACTCTTATCACACATACATACATCCACTAACAATTAATCAAGGCGTCATAAGGAATTTTTGGAAAATGATCCGAAAATTTATTCGAATTTATATAAAAGTAAAAAAAGAAACTTAAACGGTTTGTTGCCGTCGATATCTAGTAGACTCGGGAGCTGTTGTTATCGAGTGAACTCGTCAATTGTCGATTACCGCTTGCTGTAACGAGTCGGTTGTGAGGAAAAACTTTTGCTCTAAATAACAGTTTTTTTGCATATCTTTGTGTTTATCTGAATGGCGGCTTTCTGCAGAAGTTCGATTGTAAACATCAATATTAAGTTCCATAATTTATTTGAAAATAATTAATGAAATCTTGGTCAATAGTTTGATTTTATTCGTCAACATAATCTCCTTCAAGAGTGAGTGATACAATCAGTCCAAAACTTCTGAAACATTTCAATAGCTTTTTTTGTAGAACTCTTGGTCAAAATACTTTTCAATTTTGGCAGTGGCCTCAAGATCTGTTCCAAACCTTTCTCCTTGGAAACACCGGAACGGGGGCAGTAGTTCGAATTTCGTTTTATGCAAGTTTGCTATCAGTGATGTGTTAAAGTTTTTCTGAAAAACTTTCCATGCCCAAACTCTCATACGAAATGGCGAACACATTGCCTTCTAATATCCTTATCATTAAAGTGCAGAATGGTGCAGTGAGTTGTTTGGTTTTGCTTAATACAATGAAGATCAGCCTTCCGTCTCGACCCAGTAGACATTATGATCTAATTAAGTTGTGCCAGAGTTATGAGCTCTAGTTTTAAGGATTGCAGTTTAGTTGGATTGCAATTCCACACATATGGCAGTTTCGCGAAATAATTGTCCGATGCCGTAATTTTAGTTTATAAATAAACTGGCGACATAACTTGCGTAAATATAATAGAATACCGAATAATTAGTGTTTAGAAGTTTTTGGTTTGGCAGTTAAACTAAATGTACATTTTTTGTTAAATTACTTCAATTCTTTGATTATGAGACATTAGGCTACAGTTTAGACTCAGCCGCATTACATTGCATGTTAACAGTAAAGACTACCAAGATATCAATAAGAATAAGCAAAATGAAAAATCGAAATCCTCTTTCTATATGTACAGCTCCACAGCTCCGTCACTCCAGCGAAGTATATCGGTTAAGAGTGCACCAGATGACACATGATTTAGTAAGTTGGTGGAGCGCACCTCGATGACAATTTAAACTTTAGTTAAAAAATGAAATGAAAAATGAGTACAGGGATCTTAATTGGAGCAGTTTTAAAAGAAGCAACCGGATCTGATAGAGATATCATTTAGATTAGATTTAGTAGAAAGCGCATTGGCTGAGTTTTACAATCAGATAAGTGCTCTTTAATATCGGTTCATGAAAAAGGCGAGTCAATGACACCAGTTATCAACTTTACCATAAAGCAAATGCCTAAGACAGGACGTAGTTTCTCGAGTAACGGCAAAGATGTAAGTAGTGCCCTACACACATATAGTGGTGAAGGGATGCCTGGGTCCCAACTCAACATTTCTAAGCGCAAAAAGCAAAAGGATTTGATAGAATTAATATGGCAGCAATAAAAAGGCGACCATACAATCGGCGCTTATTCCAGTATTGCTCGTACTAAGCTAAGACCAAGCCTTTTCGTTACATAATGCCAAGCCAATAATTCAGGTCCTTATTCACCGAATGTTCGATATGTAAATTAAAGCGTAGTTTATGGTCAAAGAGAACATCGAGCTCAAGATTTGGGTCCACATTCTCCAAACCCAGCGAATCAATAAAATATTCCGCTGAAAACGAGCTTCCTCTTGAAAACATTTCTGTCGATCAAACTATTTAAAGTTTACAGTCGTACTCTAAGCAACATCACACCGATACGACAAATCGAAAGCATGTTTTTTTTTTGCAGCTTTCGTTTTTCGTCAACTGCGCTACTTTATGACAAAACTAATATTAACGACTTTCATTGTGACTACCGCTCCGAAGTATCCAACTTTGATAAAAACTCATAAGCCTATGATATGAAGAGACATTGTTTTTGCCTTTTGGGTAGCGACTAGTTACAACGTCAGAATAAGGCTCAGGAATAAGGAATTCAACTAAAATTTTCTTGGTTTTTTAGTCAAATGTAAACTGTTATCGCAGTTGAGTTTTTTAATAAAAAAAAAAATTCCTTTGACTAATGCTTACCGATGATTTCTTTTATGAAAAATATTCGTCATTTACATTTACTTATGTCAAAGATAGTAACGAGACTCTTTATCATTAGGAACATTTTTTCTAATTTTTTAAAAGAATTTTATGAAATACTTAATGACTTCTTTAAAAATCTTTAACGTGTAGCTTTCAGTTAACAGCTCTGATCGGCACACGAAAAAAAGCAAAGAAAAAACGTTAATGTGCCTATAAACGAAAACAGTAAACATGGGGACATCCATTTAAACACAAGTGAAACACATGAATGAGATTCGGATCAAATTTTCTTCCAATACATTATCCGGACCGTCCCAATATTTGTGAGATACAACACAGGCGTGGCTGTGCAGCGTATAGAAATTAAAAAGCGAAGCCACCGTTACGTTTCGTGCATGTGGAATGAAGCACGTATTTGCTTTAATTAGTTGGTAAATGAGGATTATTGCCCCTTTGGGCAATACAAACACATCCGATATTCCCAAACGGTAGACATAACTTCTGGTGATGGTTTGTGGACTGAACTTGATATTTGTGCTCTGCATTTACCCTCAATGCAGAACACTATAGAAGCGTGATTAGTGATTTTTTGTGTCACAAAGCAGATGATTTCAGCATGGAGGGCATGTCAAATGACGCAACACGCGATACAGTGCGTGACAAGATCGTTTTGGTATTGGTAGGAATATTCAACCACCATGTAATCTCCAAAACTACCGATCTAAGTTTGTCACAAAGATCATGCGATATAACTCCGCTGGACTTTTTACTTTGTCTTTGTTTTCACTACATGTATGCTCGAGCAGTGACTTGCTCCAGTAAACTATGAGCCTTCAATGATTTTATTCACCAAGGTCACCCCTGAGATAAGAGCAGGTTTGTGGCAAAAATTGTTGACCCACGATTGAAGTTTTACAAAAGTTCAGAGGCGGTCGTTTTAAAATCAAAACGGCCCGAACTAATGTCTAAACTAAAAGAAAATTCATATGAAAATCTTTTACCCTTTAGTTCTCATTACAAACTTGAAAAAAGCACTTAGTTGATTACGTGTTTTTACGAAAACAAGTACAATTCTGGATTTCCATTTTATGCGATTTTCTCGCTTTTTAATGCATGTTGAAGTAGTTAACAGGAATTGTTGTTCGCTGAAAAGAATAAATGCAAAACTTACCGTTTCCCTTACAAACGAAATGTTTTTTCTTCGTTCTTGGAAGGTGACGACTATTCCGCATAAGAAACTGAGTCTTATATTATAAAACGCCAATTTGGAGTGGTAACTTGCTGAATGCATAATTCAAGTAAACATTATTTTCGCTTGTTAATCCTTCATCGTTGGTCTAATTTGTTTGCCAAGAGAAAAGCTTTGATTAAGCGGCAAAGGATATAAATATTTATTTCAATGGTTTGCAGCGACAGTAATGACAGACTTACAGTGAAAGTTATGACAGTCTTCCCCATATTCTTTAGGTACAACTGCTCTTATTTCTGTGTGTCTGTTAAAAGGAGTTACAACGTCTCAAGAACGAAAAAATTTCCCAACGGTAGGTGCATGCTTATGGAAGACTTAAGAAAACATTGCTTTATAGATAGGATAAGTAAATTGGAAAAACGGAAAATCGTATTTAGCTTAAAAAGATCGTACGAAAGCATGAATGTAGTAAATTATTATTATATATATAGAGTGCATGCTGTTTCATTCATTGGTGGCGTAAGATGGAATGAATAAATACAATTTTATTGAGTCGTCTCTTGTCTCGTTGCGAAATTACGAAGTTACTCAATGACCTTCGCGAGCATTGAACTGCTGGCCTTTGCATGGCAAATCTGATAAATCAAAATTGGTTGAAGTCAACGTCACAGACACGATTCGAGATTTGGTTCAAGCACGTTCTCTGAATTTAGTCAATCATGTTCAATCAAAGTTCTACGTCTACCAGCGAAGGTTGTAATCAATGCCGTTAAAGAAGTGAAAACATGATTTTACAACTGATACCATAACAAGTAAGATGACTATATTCATTTTGAAACGAATCTCGGATATCCATTTTTGAAGATCAACATGCAATGTATAGACCGCGTTAATCACTGCATTCAAAGGGAAAATCCGATTGGATTGTTATTTTTTCCTGTTTTGAAATCATTTACAAAATTGTTTCAGTTCTCAAGTATATTTGGGTGACGAGAAAGAAGACAGAACGTGGCGTTACTGAACGTAAAAACGTAATAATTACAGGCAGTAAGTTATTCCTCTCCTTTGTTTTTTTAATTTTCAAAATTTAAAAACTATTTTTAATAGCGTTCGTCCTTGGGCCAATACACGTCAATGTACCAAATTTCGTCAACATTTTTCAAAAATTGCGATCTATACGTTGAACGGACAGATGGACAGACAAGATTACATCTATTCAGGTAGTGAATTTGAAGCGATTGGTACAATAGGACGTGTGTCTACCGTAAACCCATCTGGGCGTTACCTACGTCCACGCTAACTTGCTATATCCTGTATCACAGCTTGCGCAAGGTATTACCCGGTTAGTGATTACTAGAAAAATTTGTGAGCTTTTCTATTGAATTCTGCCTAGACTCGTGTGCGACGTACGAACTAATTAATTGCTGCATATATTTCTAATAGAGATGACGTAAACTTCTGATCACCTATTAAGGGCATATGCCCAACTATTTATTAATTATTTCATTAAAGCTTGTTATTATTTAATTTTAGTTTTATTATAATTAGCGGCGAAATAAAACTCGTTTTGTTAAACGTAACAGAAAAGGAAAAAGTGACGCAAAAGAAGAATCTTGAACTTTTTCAAGGTCAAATTAAATTCTTGCCATTCTGAAAAAAGAAAAACCAGCATACGACGCCGTTTAGAAATGTTTAAAATATTTTTGAAATGAAAACTAAACGAAACTGGCATTTCAGTCTCAGTAGCGCCCCAAGTCGAACGTGTAGGTAAAAAATCACTTTAATATTTACTTTTTGTTTATTTGTTCAGTTAGACAACTCGATTCACTTATTCTCTTATCTCCTTATATGACTTCTCGCTGTGTGTCATAGCTTGGATGAACGTTAAGCTGTGGCTTGAATGAACATAAAATTATTCTTTTTCAAAGCATTGTGAGTTTACCTTGGAAGAGGTAGTTGCTTCTGCTTTTTTCGGAGCAATACTAAGAAGTAAGTGTTTCCACAGGACTGCCAAACCGCAACCCTACAAAATAATGTTGTCGTCCGAAGTGGTACATATTCTAGAGACAGACAGACAGAGAGAGGAATAGTTCACTGTAGTCAATACAACGGGCCATGCAGAGAATTATCGATTATATCTGCATCCACATAATTGTTTTCATCAATGCCACCATTCAAGTCGCGCCGTTATTTTAATTACATCTTTGCAAATTTCCAGAAACCTACGTCGCACACTGTGGTAGTGTAATAAATTTTAGAGTTGCGTTTAGCTTAAAGGTAATACTCTCAAATGGCAAAGTGACAGTGTCATTCTGTACCCTACAGTACTAATCACAATCTCTCTCTTACTGGGTCGGAACGAACTAATTTGTACTCCCAGTAAGTAATACGTTTATGGAAATGCTCTTTGGTTTTTTTTCTGGCCGCAAAAACTTTTCGGAAAAGCGAAACCTGTCCTTGTAACGCCACCATCCGTAATTTGGATAAAACGAAAAACAAAACTAAATCTGGTTTGGTGGACACGTTTATGTGCATCAGTTCGCGTACTTTGTACTTTATGAGGTGAGTTCTGTAGACGACTGACAAATCATTCATTTAAATATTGAGTGATAAATAAACAGAGCTAAGTAAATATTTCATGAATTTGCTTTGCAAAATTATTTAATGCAGATGTTTTTAGCAAATTCCTTTAAAACGCATTACAATTAAACGAATTATTTGATGGGATGCACGCTTATTCGTTCTATTGTTACAAGTGGATCTCGTTGTGACGCATTTGTGTGATACTCTTTTGAGGCTTTAAAAGGAGGTTCGAAAACAACTCAAGTTTGTTATATTCGCTAAGGGCAGGCAGGACGCCCGTTGATGTTAACATAAGGAAGAAAAATATAGTAGAAAAAGATAAAATTGGTTGTGCGCCTGAACACCATATCCATGGGAATGATTGAAATCTGTTTTGCTAATGATTTTTTTTGCTTGCGGGTGAAAATCATGGAGAAGAGTAGGGGATTTTAGTTCCATTGATCAATTCGTCATCATGAAAATGCCAACTTCGAGGTCCGATCGATTTCACAACCTTTTCATCATCATTAAGACTAAGATGTGAGGGGTCAGATATAAAGAAATAGGATTGAAAAAAATGAAATTCCCTTAAGGTCGATTTACTTGGCACCACGAAAAAGCCTAGAAAGAGAGAATTCGATGTAAATCATTTTAGCCCAATCGATCCCATCGATCAGTGTATCATCTGCTTCGCGAGAAACCACTGTTTCTTTTCAAAAATTGACGCAATAGCCCCTCTTTTCCCAAAACTGTATTGTCTGCCTAAAGCCGAAGATTAAATGTCTTTTCTGCGCTTTTTTTTATCAGATTAGTAAGGAGCCGGTTGTTGGTGAAAACTTCTTTATTCAGTTTATTAGATTTACTTTAGAGCGAGATCAACTTTATATCTCACACCACTTGTGGCACAAGGATATTTTATGCATGTGCGGATGTATACAACGTCGGGAAGGACTTGAGATAGACCCCGCCTTCATTCGGCTTGCGTTAGATCTTGTCCGTCCATTGTCCACCTTGCTTGTTCATATACAACCTACAGGTTGTAATTTTTAAGATGCTTTGATGAAATTTGGAATACTGACTTGCTTAGGCCCAAGAACGAACGCTATTGAAAATAGTTCGAATCGGTCCAGTTTTACGACAACTCCCCATACAACGCCTTCTTTTCAAAAATCGTGATATAAATAACAATATTAGGCGAAGTGGTGTGAGGTGTTTAGTGGCGAGCCTACAATATTTTTACTTTTGTTTTTAGGCATGGATTCACTTTTATTATCTTGTTAACCATTAAGCTATTTATTTAACTGAGTTTCCATTCCATGAGGATCAGATCTGAAAGCAATACCATTTATTGTAAAAATTATATTACGCGATAAATAATTTTGTAAACAAAACTGTGTGACCTATTAGTCACCTGAAAGGTATCTTCTACTTAAGTAGAATGTTGGATACTCGTGCGTCACTTGTATTGTTACATCTACTCATTAAATTGAATCCACTGCATCTTTTTCAACACGAACACTGTGCATGAGAAATATAAATCTTTGAGTGGATTATAAGCAAATCAAAATATATACGGAGAGCTTATAGCCAGCGTGAACGTATCGATCATCTGGGAATTCTATAAAGAGACGGCTGAACATGCTTCTTATCATAACAAACTTTCATAATCATTTCCAAATGCGACACAAAAAAAATCTTGAACAATTAATTTATAGTAAATACGCACGCGCTCCTAACTAATGTGCCTTGAATATTAAATTTCAGCAGACCCGCGTTTGCATTCATTATTCAACTTTTTCAGCTTTTTTTTTTTCTGAGATATCGGGCGTTTCTATAGAATGAAAATCTAGTTTAACTTGCCAACTGTTGGAAAGACTTTATTAAGAAAAAGTTGAAAATTTTTGACATAAGTGGATAATTGCTAGTTGGCGAACGTTTATATTGTGCTTACAGTCGGCAACCGACACACACCGACACAGTGTGATTCATTGCCAACAATGTAAGTTTCTTTGTTAAGGACTTTTCCCATTGCACAAACAACTCGTCTCAAAAATATGCAAAAAATTAATCGCAGAAACAGATGATTCTCTCTGGAAGGATGGTTGCACTTATTATACCTTAATGCCAGGATAACATTATGAAAATGCACAGTCATAGTTAAAGGAAATTCTTTTAAAATAAAATAAATTGTGACGCAACACATGTTTAAAACAAATACCATAACACAACCTCAAAAGAAGCAAACGAAAATGAAGTTTGCTCTACGGGAAGACCGCTTTTATGCGTTCACTATGTTGTATGCATAAAGCGTGTTAAAGAGCAGGTATTGTTAGCTAAAGAGAGATAAAAGTTTTACGGTTTCATTTTTTATTTTTGTACCCATCACCGAAGAATGGGGGGTATATTCATTTTGTCGAACCGTTTGCAACGCCTAGAAGGAAGCATCAGAGATATATACACAAAGTATATATATATTAAACCGATTCAAGCATGTCCGTCTATCTGACCGTCTGCGCAATGTCTGTTGTAAACTTTCTCCGGGCCGCAAAAATGAAGCCATCGACTTCAAGCTGGCAGAACCATTGGAGGCTCTTGAACACTGGTTGCTGTTCAGAACACCTCTGTTTTTCAAAAGGTATAAAAAATTGGTGTTTTCCTCCTACGTACTTGTGTCTCCGCATTCACTTCGTATTATAGAGCATGAACACATTTTCCCTTTCTGTCTCTTTTTTAGAACGACGGTGACGAGTGTAAAAGATTCGGTCACGACCGAATCTAGTTTTCTGATTTGTTTTTTTTTTTTAGAGTTTAATTCATTAACATAATCATAGAAAAATTCCAAAAATGTAGAAATTTTTCTTTAATTAATGTGGGACGTGTATATAGTAAAGCGACAAAACAATATTGAATGACACGTCTATGCCGTAAGAAACTTTAATTATAAAGCTAAACAAGGCTTACACAAAAATATGGGTACATATGTCTATAGCAGGAGCGTCCCAAATTGTATTAATAGGAGGTCCATGTATTGATGTAAGTAAAATATAAAGTAAGATAATTTTAACGACTCGTCACTGATTAAGATCGTTGCAGTAAATGTTTCGAACTGATATTGCAGAACTTTGTATAGAACTTTATAAGTGCAGCGTAAGTGCACATAGTGGTTATCCACATTTACATGCGCATAAGAAGGTACCTACGAATGGTACGTTTACTAAGTCTATGTTATGGGAAAAATTGAGAATCACTGCTTTTTATATTGCAATCGTGCACATTTCAAAAAAAGTGTATGTGTCTAGAATTATTATGGAGATAGGTAGGGGCACAGATTACAACAATAATTTTCATAATTGAACATAGAGTAAATAAACTCATCTTCGTTTCAGAGCGAATCTCGGATGCCTGCTACTTAAAAAAAAATATATGAAGATCTCCGGGTTTTTTATGTCACTTCTACGTAATGTTGTTAATATTTGCTTTAAATATTAGGTTGGGGGAAAAGGAATCCATTATTTTTTCGATGGATGGCTGCATTAAAAAAATTCTTTTGCTGTCTTTTGTTTGGTCCATCCAGTTGTGATTTACAGGGTGGTAAAAAGTGAAATCAATAAAGAGAAAATTAAGTCCATTTTAGAGCGGTTCCTGGATAAAGTTGAAAAGGAAAGCCAGGCGCCTGAAATTATGAATGGTCTTTAAGGTCCCGATCCTGTAACAGCCAATTACGTGCCTTCGTCGATTCCGTTCAGGTATTTTTCATGTCCTAGCGTCGCCCAGGAGCTGAAAAATCGACCATAAAACAGTTTTAGACCATTTCCGCAAAGCTGGATTCAAAAAAAGCCCGATTTTTGTCAGCCCATTTGCTAAACGGATGGAGCTACTGTCAACAATTGGAACGTTTGAGGCTAGCTAATAAGGGAGGTGTTTTGTTCCAGCAAGACAAAGCCAGGCCACATATGTCTATAGCGTTTCGTTAGAAACTCCAAGAGCTTGGATGGGAACTTTTGCTGTATCCACCATATAATCTTGACCTGGCACCATGCGCTTACCATGCTTTTCTCGCATTGCAAAGCTTCCTTAGTGACAAGAAATTGGCAACGAGAGAAGATTGGGAATACAGACTACTAGAGTTTTTCGCCAAGCATTCGGCATTATGAAGCTATCTGTAAAATGGCAACAAATTATAAACAAAGTGGTGCATATTAGACCAAAATTGGTAATCCGAACCATGTTGAATGAAGTCTTCAAGTTCACGTAAAAATAATAGATTTCTTTTTCCCTGATCTGATATTAGTTCATGTGAACTTTAAAACGGTATGAAATTCTTTCACTGAATACTTCATATACTTCAGCATATGTCGTGTAAGAAAACAAAAATAACGCCTAAAAAACCCGGGCACGAAATAGACATGCAAAGCCGTGATTAATCAATTTATGTTAATTAACCTAAACTAACTTAATACACAGTGCGTACACAAATCTGTAGATATATCTACAAGATCCTAATTAGAACTTCAATTGTCTGGGTTTTGTTGTTCTTGTTTCCGCATAAAAAATATCGTGTGAAAAAGGAATGAATACAGGCACTGCTCGTTTACTACGGTATTTTGTCGGACACGATTTCGAAACAACGCGGTGCCAATTTTTGCGAATAGTACAACACGATTTTGGTAAAACGCGACTTTAAAAAATCGAATAATTTATCTTTGAGAAGAGGGGTTTCAACCAATCCAGAGAGAAAAAAAGAATTGATTAGCTGTATTTTTTGAATACATTTAATATTTTTGTATTTCAAAACACTGTTGAATGTCATATTTGTATACCTGTTAAAGGTATATTAACTTTTTTGGGATGTATGCAGCATCTAACACGACTTCAGGTAGACCTATCTTTTATTATACTGATCGATTCAGAATCAAATTTTGAAGTTTGTCTGTCCGTCTTATTTTCTAAATAAAATCTATAGGCCGTAATTTTGCAATATTTTGATGAAATTTTCCCCACTGACTTGTTGTGACTTACAATAGACATACCTATGATAACATCAATACTGTCCGTCTGTCTGTGGTGTATTCTTGTGTTCAACCCACAATTAGCCACTTTTGAGATAATTTGATAAGGTTTGGTATACCGGCATGTTCTCGCCCAAGGACGAACGCTGTTGAAAATGGTTCGTTACGGACCACTTTTTTGCCACAACGATTTATTCCGAAAAGTTATATGAGTACTTGTAGAGTTGCAGGGTATTGAATGCTCTGCCATGACCCAATCTAACATTTTTATTTTTATTTGTTTTTTTTAGTTTATAAAAATTGTAAGCTAACTTACTATTTTATTCATGTGGAATGAAGTAAAGCTATCATAAAATTTTACAGCTTTAGACTTGGTTTCGATATAGCACGGTACATATTGACTTCATTTACATTAGTTCAAGCTGTCATGTAACACGAGGTCGATATTATACAGAACAGTTCTTGATACAACACGGTGCATATTGCCTTAGTTTAGATTATATTTTTCTATATTATATCGTAATTTGAATAAATAAATAAAAAAGTTTCGTATAGCACGGTTCGAATCACCGTGGTACGTATTAATCATGACATAGGAAGAACGAATGTCAACTGGAGAGGAACCGAAGAGACTCGAATCCCATCATTCGGAAGGTGAATTTTAGGTCCGAGGAGGTTTGTAATCGTAGATCCAATAAGTTGATTCGGTTTGATGCCTGTGTTACATTAGAAGCTCTTGCTTGAGAAGATAAACGCACCTGTTCCGGAGCTCGCTTTTTAATTTAATAATTTTTTTTCAGCAACTGTCGCGCACTCTTTATTAAATTTATGTCCTCGCTACCAAATCGTTTTCTTTCTAGTTTGGTTTCACTTCCTCTTCGTGGGTTAATATTTTCTTTTTACTTGCGACACCATGAAGGTCGGAAGGAAGAGGAGAAAGAGAGAAATGGATTTATTTAGCGACGCGTGAATTGCGTGATGAAGATTTCAATGATGTTTGATTCCCTTAGTCTTTTATCGTCTTGATGGTAGTCAATTAACAAACTCTTGTACCGTAAATGACTCCGCAAAATTCTTGTCATAAATTTCTTAACTCTTCTCAGGCACTCGGCTGTCTGTGAAGCGGATCAAATGGGATCACTTCACTCTTCCGTTCATTCGTGTAAGTGAGGGTCATTAAATTAATCGAAATTCTATTTTCTGGCAAATTTTCTAAAGGCAGTCAGTAGCGCTTAGCATCAACTGACGTACCTACGTCCAAGAGCTGAAATAACCACAATTAATCAACCACCACGGGAACTTTTTGGCGAAGACATATTTTGTGTGCTATTCAAGTCATGCTCATGTGGGACTACGAACTTTTTTAGTGACTTGATTATAAGCTGCTAAGAGCGCCGCGGTATTCATACATAAAAATACAATTTCGAATTAATTATTGCCTCTTTCAAAAATAATACACTTTTTCAAGGCCTCCTTGATTTCTCTTTCATTATGTGGTTGAAACCTCCGGCCGTGATGTGGTTGTTTGATCCTTAGCTAAAACGACTCAGGGGTCAAATACAGCCTATACGACACGTGGCCAGACGGAGATTTTGACTTCATACAGACTTGCGTGAGATCGTGAAACGCTCTTTTTCCTTGTCAACCAGTATTCACGTTGTAAGTAGCATGAATAGTGACTATATGTAGAGCTAAATTATGGAGATTGACGCACTCTAGAGAATAAACGGTAATAAAATTAACTTTTATTACCCGTATTAATTATTATTGCTACGTTATGTTATTTGGATTTTTTATTTATTTATTATTCTTATTTATTACATTATTTTATTTGTATATATATTTAAATACTTTTTATTTGGATTTATACAAATACTTGTGTTTGTTTGATTCTATTGCCGAGACTATCACATATCGCAGAGCTTGGATCATTTCTTACCATTTGTTTTTCTAAGACGTCCAGACAGAGATTCCGAGAAACTTTCGATTTCTGCTTTTAAGCCGTTGTGCAAACCTCTGTGGGCATGTTTAGAAGAGAATAGGTCCAAGAATTTTCTCTATTAAATATTCCACACACGCTAACTACAATATAAATATATACGTACACTGCAGACGCAATGACAAAATGACTAAACTGCACGTACGAAATAATATATACGCTACTATTTAACGACTTAACTACATTTAATGAGTGAAGTAAATCATCTTAAATAATAACTAAAATAATTTGTGTATTATTCACGATTTGTTGTTGTTGGGAAAGTATCTAGAAAATTTTTTTATTTTTGTGTATTTAAGAATAAATAAAAATAAAGTGGAAAACCTATTGAATGTTTAAGCACACGTTCCGAAAGTTTAACAACCTAACCTAACTTCGGCTAACGTTCGGCTGTTAAGGTATCGATCCTTCAGAAAGAAGAAAGCGATGCAAGGTGTTGAACCGTTAAAAAGACAAGGAGTTAACCAATTCGGGCTCCATATTTCGCAACCTTGTTTTCGTAACGCATGTCACATAAAACTGTCATCCACACTGAATCTTCTTTACTCAACTTACTTAGGATGTAAACAGTAAATTTCCGTTGTTGTTTTGCTGACGCGTAGAAAATGAAGAAGAAAAAGAAGAACTGTCATCCAGGGCAGCATGAGTTTCGTTTTTGACAGCCGTACAGCAGAACCCGGCATGAAGGCAGAAGGAATCCATTCGCAGCATTGCTATCTGCGAGTAAAGTGATTTACTTCAAATTTAGATGTTAACGGACCAGATGCGTTGTGTAGGATGTGGTCTGAGCATGTCATAGTCCCGTATTTCTCTGAAAGCGACGAGGATGTAGCACAATCCGTCAGTTCTGATCGCTACAGTCACATGATTATCATTCTTTTGGCGCGTGAAATTGAAGATATCGGTGTTGAAGATATGTGATTTCAACAGAACGGTGCCACAAGACGCAAAACACGGTCCGCGAGAAAGTTACTGGACACGCAATTGCACGTTTTGGTGATGTAAATTGGTCACCAAGATCGTACGCTTTCTCACCGCTAGACTTTTTTTGTTGAGTTTACCCAAAGGGCCAAGTTCATGTGAACAATTCTCAAATTCTCGATTTCTTCCGAACGAATATCCGCCAAGTTATGGTCGAGGTATCGCACGGTCCACTTCTGTCTATAATCTAAAATAAAAGAAAAAATGTGAAAAAAATGCTTAGGAAGTATGAAGACACGCTCCCACAGTACAGTACAGTGCTTCAGTTAATAAAAAAAAACAAAATGAATTAATGAATGCAATCATTCTACTGTAGCACTTTTATTTTTCTGCTGAGCACAATTTATATACTTATGTTTTACAAATATTTTCTTCTTAACATGCAGGTTTTTTATAAAAAGTTAGTGTTTATTATTTGTTTGACCTTAATTTACAATTATAAATAAATTAACCGAATGAAAGGAAAAGAAAAAACAATTTTTTATATAAAATTTCGAGCTCACCTATGAAACGAATGTTATTCGCACTCCCTTGGAAAACTTATAATAGATTGTGAAGCTTAAATATTTTTCACTTTTCTTGTATCGACTACGGGAATATAAGGAAAAAAAAAAAAAAACAAATTAAAAAAAGCAAGCGAAGATAATCGAACTCAAAAACCAGCAACACACTTGTAAGGATGTAGTCTGCGTTACGATATTGAAGATGAAGTCTTCTAATTCCGGTTTCCGGTAAAGAAACGCAAAAAGGAAAATATCGATAGCCTGTCTACTTGCCTATCCCTCCCTCGACCTATTGCAATTACCATTTCTATTTAAGAAACCGTCTTGTAAAACAAAACTGATCTTAAATCTTCTTCTTCCTTCAATCTCCTCAGCTTAAATTATTCATCTATGAGGTATGCTCTGAAAAAGAGGTGACTTTTCAAATTGTGCGAACTGCATAGATACGATTTTCGAATTTTTCTTTTCTTGTTATGTTGGTGCACATGTATTTTGTGGTGCTTGACTGTTTTTGGATTAAAGAATATCCACCAAATTTGTTGTGAAAAATAAAATCAAGTGTTACAAGTCACTTAAAATGCTGACGGTGGCATTTGACGAGTATACCTTGAGCAAGAAAGATGCCTATGAACGCAAGTACTAGCCTCTCCCCGAAGGCGGAGATGTTCACGACGATGTACGCCCTGTACACCTCACCACGTCAAGAACCAACGAAAATGTTTAAACAGTAAAAAAACTGTTAAGGAAACCCGTCGAATCAGTATCAGAGAAGTTACTGACGCTGTCGGCATATCGATTAGCTCGTTCAAGAGCAATTGGATGTTGCATCATGAAAATACGCCAGCTCACAGGTCATAACTTGTTCATAATTTTCTAACCAAAAATAACACCATAATTATCCCTCAGCCACGAAATTCATCCGACTTGGCATTACGCGACTTTTTTCTGTTCCCAAAACCGAAAAGAGCCATGAAAGGAGGGATTTCGCCCCGATTAAGGGGATAAAGACCGTACAGCTGAAGGAGCTCAAGGCCATACCAAAAGCGCATATCAAAAGTATATCGTGTCCATTATTCTTCCCGGCGTAGCGCATAGACGACATATCCCAATTGATCAGTGAAATAAGAAAAATAATAGTATTCACGTAAATCGATCCATATGCCTACCAGAAAGTGGCAGCCAAAGAAACAAAAAAGCCAATTGTCTTCTTCCCCTTCAATGGTGGCTTCAAACTTTCTTACTTGCTTTCTACTTTTACTTCTTACTCCTCAATGGGTAAATGCTATATATTTTTGCATTATTCGTTAAAATAAAGGTTAACTTTGATGGCAGCATTAAGACAAAATTTAAAATTTATAGAAATCTTTCCTCGTTCCAGCATAACACAAGTTAATATTAAAAAATTCTATCGAAGCCAAGTATAACTCTTCCCTCTAACTCCCTCTGGCCTAATATTTATTTTTAATTAATATTGTTGTTATTATTATAATTTATTTAACACCCAAAGAAATAAAAAAAAAAAAATTCTTAAACTAAGATGAGCATTGGCAACTAGGGCTGTCTTCCTTCTGGGTGCTGCAGACCTTGTGACCCCTCATCCTTCGGTGATGAGTACAATAAAAATTCTTGGATTAAACTAAGCTGAGCGTCAAACGCTAAGACTGTCGTCCTTCCGGGTGCTGCAGACCTTGTGACCTCTCCATCCTTCGGTGATGAGTACAATAAAAATTCTTAGATCAAAGCAAGATGAGCATCAGCAGCTTTGTGAGTGCTGCAGACATTTTGACCCCTCATCCCTGGTTGATGCGTATAAGAGAATTCTTAGATGTGCGAAGATCGTCGTTCAATTTGTTTTTATACTTTTTTAAAATTTTGAATTAAATTATAATTTGTATTATAATTTGTACAATAACTTGGTTTATGTGTACATAATATGCAGGAATTTGATTTTGTATTTTACACAGGTGTGTTGGTCAAAGGGAAGACTTTTGTATTTTTTAAATAAATAAATTGTCATCGAGTTCGAGAGATTGCAAATAATATGTGAACACCACTGACGCATTTTGTTGTTATTTGCTTTATTTGAATTTGCTTGGCTTTGTCATGTCTTTCAATTAACAGAGACTGACATTAACATAGAAGTATGTACATATATACAGAAATAAAGCTTCATTTACATTAAGTAAATCTCTCATCCCATGATGCAGCAAAAACAGCACAGTCTTCCTATATACTTTCGCTATTAAATTGAGATAATGATGTGATGCGTACTTAAAATTCAGATGATCATGCAATTTATTACATAGACTTGAGAATTTTAAGCTGCTTAAGAAAACGGAAAACTTTTCAATTGATGAATAACTAAAGCAAATACGAGTAAGTCATAATGTTGTTCGCTGTCAATTTTTTCTCAAACTCTCGTAATCCAATAAGCAGAGATGATCTCATAAGCCTCATAAAAATATTTGAAAAGTAATTTCTGTAAAATAGAATTAACTCAATTTGCTAGAATAAAAAAATGGGTGAGTTCGAACCGTTAACCGGAGCGCTTTACTAAGGCGCAAATAGAAGGAGCAGGTTTGACTATTTCCATTGTTTTATTAGCAGAAATACTTACCCGCAGAAGCAGTGTGGCACTCTATCGTATTTTAAAAGATTTCACGCCAGGTCGCTGCACAATCCGCTGTATAATCAGTTCGTGCGAAGGTAGAAATGTGGGCAATGCTAAAAGTAAAGTACCCTTGATTGCAATTAGAATGCATTCCACCCTTAAATGTCCCACTTTTGTACTTGAAATAGAGCTTTGGAAATCGTTCTTTAGTTCGATTAGATATCTAGGGCTAAGACTAGGGTTTGCTATCCATTTCATTATATCAGATTAGATGTTTACGTACTGTAATCAGGAAAGATACGGTCTTTTTTGACTCTGTATATTACGTAAGATTGCTTCAGTGATTTTTATACCCATCATTGCAGGACGGAGACAGCCACATAAAGGGAACGATTGAAAAACCTATAGAGCAAATACATTCTTGGTTTTAGCGTCAAATTCTGAATCGATCTAGCCATGTTTATCTGCCTAAGCAGCTGCGTCTTTGTGTGCATGTGTGTTGTTGATACTCTCTTGCTTGTAAAAATTACGGTATTGGCTTCAACTTTAGCGGAAAAATTCTAAATTCTTGCACGCAGGTTGATTTTGAAAATGGGCTAAATGGATCAAAGAATACGTGCAGTGTAAAGCCTGAGTTGATAGCACTGCTGTGAGCAAAAACTTGTAGGTTCTTCTTCTTCTGCGTTACTCGTAAACTATGAAAGATGGAAGGCAGTCATGAAGACTAAATCCTGCTTCAAGCTTTGAAAGAATCTTAACCTGCTATTGCTAACACTTAAAATAAATCGATTAAGGCATTTCACCAATACACCAAAGTCGTAGTGTTTTTATACCCTACACCAATTCAATTTGTTTGAATGTATGGGACACAAAGAACGACTTGATACAGTCCTATTATTGTATCGATCGATTCAGAATCATTTTCTGAATCGATTTAAATTAGTATGTCCGTCTCTCCACCTTATCTTCTTATTTTCAACCTACAGGCTACGATTTTTGAGATATTTTGATGAGGCTTTAGTAGACAGACGTGTTTTGACCCTAGCACGAGCGCTATTAAAAGTGGTTCGGATCGGACGGCTTACCATATAATGGCTTAGTTTAGAAAGTTGTTGCTTGAATAGCAGTAGGGTCCTGTAGAGTACTTACCGGTGGGCTGTGACCCACTATAATGTTTTTATTTGTTTATTCTTAAGCGCTTTGCCAATTCTTCATAAAATACTTTTGCACGGTGATGAGGTAATGAACATATGTGCAAGAGGGGGAAGAGGAGTGCGCCGTAAGCAGGAATGTCTAGATGGGTTCGATTGATTGGTACATTAGTCCCTAAGACGACAATAAGAAATATTTCCACCACCTATTTCACCTTATGTCTTTCATTGGTCGTGAATTAAAAATTTTTACCTATGGCATGTTCATGGGCATGTACTGAGGCTTTAAATGGTTTTGGCGAGTATGTACTTCAAGTTCTTAAACGATATATACTTATAAGCTAAAGGTTTTGTCTAATATGGACGTGGTTGTCTGTGGATCACTCTCATTATAAAACTAGGTTTATGAACTTTGTCTATATGCTCCGGTTGAGTTTTCTATCTTAATTTGTATAACTGTGAATATGTAAATAACAAATAGATGGCTCAAAACTCTTCAGAAGCCTATGTTGATTGAGAATATTTATATACTTTAAAAGATCCCCGATGTTGGACCCGATTGGAAAGGACAGACCTATTATTTCATGATAAGTGTAGAGGAAGCAAAGCTTATTTAAGCTTTGAGTAGATCCCATCCCAAGTAGACACATAAGACCTTTGGCCGCTGTTAGAAATGCAGATAGTACGCAATGAGCAAAAGAACATTTTTTTTAATATGAACGGTTTACAGATTTATATTCCTGTCTTCTTACCTTCCCACGTTGCCATGAAGTAACGATTACTTGAAATGAGGTTCAGAAGATTGATTATTTCAAATACATAAAAAGATGACATTGCTAGTTTCCTAAGCCAGAAGGTAATTAAGCTTTCGCTCTTCGTTATGATGTTTAAAAAATAAATATTAAAAAATTCTAAAAAACATTATTACGTAAAATACGATTTAATATAAAAATGTAAAAACACTGTAGGGCGCCACGGCCTACCATTAACTACCCTACAATTATTCGTATAACGACGGTTTGTACCGAAAGTTGCGGAAAAGTTGGCCGATCTGAATGATCTTTAATATCGTTGATCCTTGACCTAAACCACGTCAGTGGACTAAAATGTCGTCAAAACGTTTCGAAAATTGCGACGCATGGGTTGAATACAAAAAAGGAAGATGGACAGACGGACACATAAACTTGCGGGTTGCATATGTTCGCACAAACTCAATATATGCTTGTGCCTCGAGTAGTTTATGCTATTATTTTAGCAAAAAAATAAATTAGTTTATCACATAAAATCGCTATCGCGTTTATATTTTCATAAACATCCCGATGGATTTTACAACAAGCCGCAGGACGTATTAACGCATAGTAAACGCATAGTAGAGATTTGCTAGGTAAACTAAAAATAAAAAATCGACTTTACGATCTTCAAACCTAGGACGATAGGTAGGTTGCATGTAGTTTGCAAAGCAAAATAATTTCCTTAAATGCATAACTGAATTATGCATTTTCCTCTGTCACTACCTTTAATATATAATTAATAAAACATTTTGGTGTGCGGTAGAAACCATTCACAGAAAACCACATAAGTAAGCGTTTGTGCAGAGTTCACGGCTAAATGAATAAATTCCAAAGTAATTATGGGTACATTTGTATATATTTTTCTGTTTATATCAACACGACAGACAGACAGTAGCAACACTTAAAGTACAGACGGAATTCACTTCAAAACATACATCTTTCGCTGTATTTAACACAAATTATCTTTTGTCTTAAATGAAAAAAATTTTAAAAAAAATGAAATAAAATAAAAATAAAAAAAAAACACAAAAACAAAAAAATTGATACTTAACAAGATGCCATCAATGAAGTTGTTTTACCAGTTTTATAAGGTTCACTGGGATTTTGCTTTTATTTTTGGTTTTTTGTGTTTTGTTTTTTGTTTTTTGTTTTTTGTTTTTCTGTATGTTTTTTGGTTTTTTAAACTTTACCGAACCATACGAACAATACTTGCATTGAATATAAATAAAATGAGATTTTTTTTGCTTCTTTTGTCAATTTGGACAATGTTCTAAGAACATAAAAGAATAAATAAAATCAGTTAATAAAAAAATGCTATAAAAGTTTATATGCACTCGTAGAAGAGAGATAATGTCTGAAAATACATACATGCATACATATATGAATGGAAGGCGCTTAGGCGGTTAGGCGGTTAGGCGGTTAGGCGGTTAGGCGGCTAGCCCGCTAAAGTTCAATCGATTTTTGCAATCGTCCATAAAATTTAAAAAATTAAACGAACAAAAAAAAGTTTTTCAAAAACTTTAAACTGTGGTTTTTCATTATCATTTTCTAATTTGTACATTGGGTCCCAGGCGAAAGGTTAATAGCTTGTTGTTATTATGTCTGGGGGGATTTATAAGGCATTATAGTCACGTTCAAGGGCACTGCTTGCTTCCTCCTCAACGAATTAAGTAATAATCGTTTGTTTTCTTGTGAGTTTCGTTCACTTTCAACAAAGAGAATTTCGAATGCAATTTTTTGCATTTGTTTCTAATCACATTCTTTTTTTTTTTTTTGTTTCACTTTTCCCTAACCAATATACAATAAATTTGTCGCTCTGTTTGTTGGTAATATGTCAAATCAGATGCAAGCAATGTGGTATTGACTTGGTTTCGAATGGGAACTTGAATTGTTTCTGTAACCATCGTATTCTTCTGCTTTATCATCCAGTGACTGCTTTGTGTTCTAGAAGAGAAATTTTAAAATTTATATAAAACCAGAGTATGTTGAAAAATAGATTCACATTGATGATGAAGGGTGAAGGGGGAACATATTTTTCTTATTACCCAGCGCAGTATAGCAGTAGTGACCACAATTTGATGCACTTCACAACTGTGTGTTAAACAGTGTGTTAACAATGTTAAAGTACAAATTTTCCCAGGCTGGAGCTTAAAGAAAATAATGGAGGGGTAATACTGATAGCTAACTAGACAGAAGTGCTGCCTGATCGAATATAGTTAGAAATAATAGTAAACAAGGCATTGCTCCATATCCGGCATAGGTCTAAGTCACTAAGCTGAACTGAACACATTTACAAGCAATTGCAAGTTGAATTTACTTAGTTTCCAGTTGTTCGGCTTAGTTCAGGATAACTAAGTGTAAGCAGGGACACCGCTACAGATACTTACAAGCAGTACGCAGGAAAATTTTTTAATATATTCTATGCAAGTCTAGATAACTAAGCAGGAGTACTGTCGGTTTGAATGTACTTAGAAACAGTAACCAGACAAGTGTTGCTGGATATTCAGCACAGGTGCAGACAACTGAGTTCAGGTAGAAATACTACCGGATTGCATGTACTCTAGAACACCGCTGGGTTGAATATACTTAGATGCAATAGCCGAGAAACCGTTGCTAGATATTCTGCTCAATCGCAGATAACTAACCATAGGCGGAAGCATTGCTAAGTTGAATGTGCTTGGATAAAGTAGAAAGACAAACCTCGCCGGATGTTCGGGGAAGTTCTAGACAATTATAAGTAGTGAGGAATATTGCTGAGTTGAATGCGCTCACAAACAATAGTCAGACAAGTTGCTCGATATTGGCCACAGTTCTAGGTAACAAAATGTGGACAGAAACGCCTACAACCAATAGCCAGATAAGTATTGCTGTACATTAGCTGCAATGCTTAGAAGATATGCTTCGAAATAATAGTCAGAAAGATCAGTTCACACATATTTGACATTCTTCTTCTAATGAGTAAACACTATTACAACTTGTTCTTAAGTGCAGTCAACTTTAAGGCGTAAGGTGCCTGCATTAGCCCTTTAAAAGAAACATGCGTTTCCTCAGATAGCGCAAATGAATGCAAGTATAGGCCGTGGAAGCTATTTTAAATGGTGCCGTGCGTTCGACTCTCGAGCGACTAGCTTTAAATTTTAAGTGCGAATTTAATCGATTTTATAAATTGACGGGAAAGCGATTTTTCCGAAGAAACAAATTTTTTTAACGAAATTTTGAATCGATATCTTTGAAGAATCCAATACGCTGCACTTGATCTAAAATAGTATCTTCGAAATATTTTTGGAAATTTATTTTCGAAGCGAAATTGCGACTGTGAGAGTGTGGCCAAGAAAATCTTTTCGAAAAAAAGTATAATAGCATTGTTGCGGGACGTAATGCTTGTAATTTTAATTTCAAATGGTTATTAAAAAAAAAAAAATGACTAAATACCTCAACTAATGCACAAGCATGTGTGAAAAATTGTTCAGAATTGTTTGTTGTGTAAATTTTGTTGCATAAAACAAAAAAATTAAAAAAGTGTGCCACAAGTTTGTACTCACAAGGTAACATTATCTCCTAATCTCGTAATAATTGTGTTATTTTATTTATATATTAACGGGCTGCCCTTGTCTCCTATACGAAAATTTTAACCTTTCAGAAAAGGGTTGAAGAAGTCATACACGCTTCGATAAACTTTGTTTAGGTAACATAAGGTAAGCAAATACATTAATAGCGTCATCAAAAAAGTATTTTTTTTTTTTTAATTTATGTGTGTGTTCGTGTCATTTTTACTAAAACTGATTCCATGCAACCCACCGTCTCTATCCAGAAACTAACTAACTTTTGCCACTCTTCCACTTAAATTTACTCTTATTTCACTAATGACGCGGATAATCTTGTTAACTAAGGCCATTGAGAGTAAGTCAATGCTCGATCGAAAGATCAAAGCACAAATTCCAATAGAGTTATATCGTATGACCTTTGTGGCAAGCATCATGGAACTTTTCTCCAAACAAATTGATTTTATCACGAAAGGTATCGCATGTTGCACCATTTTGTTGGGACCACATATCGTCCGAAAGCCGAAGCCGAAATTATCTAATTTCTACCACAAGAAAACAGTTATCATGTTCTGTAGTGATCTCCACTGACGCTAACTGCAATGCCATTGTCATGATCATGAGTCCACAAACCGCACCCAAAAGCTATTTTTGCACACGTGAAAGCCCTTTAGAAACTTCATTTGTTCTTTCATTGCACCGAAAGGGCAGCTCGATTAAAAATACTTTAATCTGAATATATTTGGCCGAAAATACTGCAGACGATGACGACGGCTTGTAATTATTTCTTAAACATTTTCTCTTTTTCATGATTTATTAAATATTGAAGCACGAGGTAGCCGGAAGAACTTTTTGCTACTTTAAGCTTCAAACGTGTTTCTCCATCGATTGACCTCGATATGCAACTATGTGCCTTCGTAATAGAAACTCGTAAGGTTGTTAATAGAGTGGTTTTATTTAACGAAAATCGACGGCATTTCTTTTAAAACAATTATTTTAACCCAAGTGTCTTAGTAGAAAGTGTTTTGCAAAGTACAGTATCTTTCCAAGATCGATTGATGAAGGCATACTACTTATCGATCGGGCATATGTTCCAGTCGCCCATTGTCCCCTATCTGTCTTTACACGTGTCTCTACTCCTGATGACCGCGCTTGTGCGCGTATATGGAGTCTTCTACTGGCATGACTGGTGATAAAGACAAAAATAAATTACTATTTATGCTTATGAATATTTTTATTATGAACAATAATATTTAATACCTTTAAGTAAGCAGCAAAGTATAAAAACTTATTACTAGCAAACAACTTTTATATAACAAAGTTAAGATTATAAAACAATTTAATTCTTTTTCTTACGTCAGGTCGAGCTTTTACTCGTATAACAACCGAAACAGTGTACAGGAAGTAAAACTAACCATTACCAAGTTCTCAGTTCCTTCTTTCATTTCTATCGGTCGTAAAACCGATGAGAGTTCTTCAACTTCAGAACTTTTTCGTTAAATCATTCGGCCTTCTTTTCAACACAAATTTGCGGCTCTTTGGGTTCCGTTCATGACGTATTCCTATTCTCCAGAATTTTTAAGCCTTAAGAATCTAGGCTTCAGGTGGGTAAGGAAATTAAGAGTCGAAACTAATAGCTCAGGGCACACTTGAGACGTTTTGATGGTATTCGTTACACTGACGTGTTTTGGCCCAAGGACGAACGCTATTGAAAATGGTTCAGATCGGATCACTTTCTCGATCACTTCGCCAGGCATAACCGCTTATTTTGAAAACTCGACGTATGGATAACTGCATGGTGATGTCGAATATTTAAAGGTGGGCCGTGCCTCACTACATCATCTTTACTCGTTTTTGTTCACTGCAGGCACGATAATGAATGAGTTCCTAACTAATTTCAAGCTTAATCAGATGATCATCAAGTCCAAATACGCCAAGTTTCAGTTTTCTATGCCACTATTTATGATACAGAGAGAGTTTTCCAAAACCAGACGACAGGTGCAGGAAAAGAGCAACGGGATGAAATCATCTCAAGAAAAGAAAAAAGTAGCTGCAAAAAAAAAGACAGAAGAAGAACTGTGTTCCCCACAGTCTCTATAGTTGACAGACTTAGTTGTAGAATATTCCGCCTTAGGATTCCATGACAATATATTTTATCCATCAACACTATTTTTGAATAACAATTGTCTAGCAATCACTTTAGTATCCTCACAACCGCCAATCATTATTCAGTCTGTCCGTCACATTTACGTGAACGGTATCTGTTTATTAACATCTTAATAGCATTTCCCATCAAAGGAAGTGCGCACGTAAGCCCACTCTAGTACACATGGATTGTAATGCAATTGTTTCTATATTTATTTCTGTCTTTACTTTTACTTTAGATAACATTATTTATTAAGAGTCTTGCATGATTTTCTTTAGTTGCTAACGCCGCCTAAATTTTACTGGCAATGTGTCATTACACTGCAGTTACAAATAATTTGCAAAAAAAAAAAAGAAAAGAAAATAAAACATTTCTTTATTTGTAATGTAATGATAAGGTATTGACGAAATGCTTGTTCTTTCTGTAAACAATAACAAAATCGCCTGACAATTTGTGTGCAAAAAAATGCTTTTTTTTTTTAAAGAATTTATTACAGTTTTTATAGCCAATCATTGAGGGAAGTATACTCCCACATCGAATTTGGGCTTGGAAGAAGAAAATTGCGAAATTTAACTTTCTCTACGTGGACCGGACAGATGTTTTTTAGAGTCCAAATTTTATTATTATTACCGTTATATTTTCTATTTCCTTCGTAACAATGAATAATGAGAACTGGATATGCGTTAAATAAGTAAGCGATCGAAGTAACGATGCGTCATGATGTCAAAAAAGTGGAACAAGTCGTTATTAAGAAAATAAGTTCGCAAAATAAGGAATAGAAAGAAAAGGAAAATTTTTAGGACTATGAGTGGCGTACAACAGATTGGTCGCTATCATAGTGCTCTTCAACCGCGTTCATCGTAGTTGCCGGCATCTCAGCTAAGAAAGAAGACAAAAATTTTCCTTATGAGCGTTGGCTCGCAATCATGACACTCTCTTGTTAAGCAAGCAACTTCACGCTCCTTTCAAGGAAAAGAAAAATTAAGCTGCAGTAGACCACAGAACTCTGAAAAAAAAGAAGAAAATAATACCTCGTAAAGGATACTTGGGCGCCTTTTCATAGAAGGAGCTTTTTTCACGCTACTGCATTGCGCTCAACCTAGTTTCACTTGTGTTGTATTTATGTGAAAACAGACAATTTAGTGCTGGTACGCTTTCAGAGTAATGACCTTTTTTTTAATGTGACTAATCAGTCAAAGGATGTTCTCTCTCCGTACAAGAAGGGGAAGATAGGAAATAAGAAGGAAAGAGAAATAGACAGGGAGGCTGTGGCCGCAGCCACATAGGTGATGCCTTTACCGACTACAGCGGCCTTTGCCATTAATTTATTTACACAGCTAAACAAATTAACAGCCGGATTGAATTGATTCTTGGAAGCAAATCTTATGCTAATTATCGTTAATAACTATCGCAAACTATATAACGAAAAGCAAAGAAAAACAAAAGCTTGTGCATATGTAACACAGACAGACACCCGCAGCGATACAAATCGGAGTTGTGAGTGAATCGTCGTTGAGTCGTTGCAAACATGTAAAAGTTTGGCAAGCGATAATAGTAAACAAATTCAGTTCAATTCAATTTTCGAATCATACCAAGATGTCAAGATTACAGGTTAATTTAAAGAAGACATAGGCAAATCGAAAAGGCCCGAAGTGATTACCTTCATGGACATCTGACGTTCCTGGGAACTCATTACAGGCGATGGAGTTAAACAGGACCCTGAATGATCTGTTATCAAGATACGAGCGATAAATATAAAGAAGAGCCGGAGACCTGGAGTTTGAAGATCACTAATTTACGGCCAACTAGATCAAAACTTCACTGAAATCATTGACACTCAACGTACCAATGCCTGCTTAGTGTTCTAAGAGACGTCTGTTTCCACATTTGTGAAATGGAATATTTAAGGTACCATTTCAACGCAAAGGTAAAATAACTGCTTTAGGGGAATTATTAAAACTGTTTGAGATAACACCACATAGTTCATTAGAGCACCATTTGAGCATACTTGACGTAATGCCATCGTAACCTGACACAAAACTGCTTAACGATCTTAAGGCTTTTAATATGTCATTTTCTGAGAAGACTGAATTCCGAATCGAAATCAAGTTAATGATTTAAATAAGAATCAGCGAAAGAAAACCCTTATGTCACTTAGGCCCAATTACTTATTTGTGATTGACAGAACTGCCTTCCTATGACACAAGGTTGCTGTCCTAGTTCGAATTAAAGTAGACTTGCTTCTAAAGCTTCTGTAGTTGGAAGCACAGACACCACACAACAATCCAAAGCAAATTTTACCACACCAACCTACGGAAGGCTTTCCTTGTGAATAATTTTAAATTTATGGAATTGGATAGTCTTCCATCAGACGAGTTAATATTATAAAAATAAAGTCCATGTTTGGTAGACGTTACGCATAGGTGTACGTTAATATATACATTTAGAATGTTAATCGTTGCAATTAGTATCCATAGGACGGCAACAAATATCATAAAAAATGGGCAAGCATATACAACACTTGTCAAAGGCATTTCTTGAACGATCCCGGTTGCTTCCGTAAACGTCTGCAGAGATTCAGACATGATAGTTCATCAACATTTGCTAACTGTGTTGCTTTCCGAAATATCTGTGTACATTCAGATACGTTAGTTTGCCGGCATTTGCCTATTGGGTCCCTACCGCAAGTCTCTGCATAGATCTCGAAGTAATAGTTTATCGACATGCCTTGCTCTTGTGCACCTAAGAAAAAGTGGGAGGTATCTCGCATTCAATTGCAAAAACTTACAGGTTGTGGGGAACGTCGACAAGAATCCAAACGAGATTTTCGAAGAACAGAGGCCCAAGAGACCAGAAAAATGGAGATCAATAAAGGACTGCCCAAGAGGCCAGCAAAAACTAGCTCACTGAATGCAAATATCTTCAACCGATGGTCATGCGGGGGAAAATGGTTGACGAGGTTTTTGTGCGGTCTTTTGAGCAATACCGGACGTTACCGGCTCGGTAGCATTGAATATCCTTCCACGGTAAAAGAAACAAAAAAAAATATTAGTAAGAGCAACGTTCTGACCTTTTGCTTTCTTATCAGTTTCTTCACGGTGAAGTTCGGAACCGTATTAGCTGTAGCCTGATGTGTTCTGATGGTGAGATAATATCACTTTGTTGGAAGGATATGCCGCCAATGACAATAATTAGTGAATGAAATAATTAAAAGTCTAGAGAAGATGACGCTTATGTAACCTCGAAACCATTAAAGCCTATTATAGTAGATTACAGTGGCTACCATAGGTGCACTAATACAGTTCAACAATGAATGATGAATTTTAAAAAGTCTAAGGGAAAAGAAAAGAAAATTGAAAGTAAAGAGAAAAGAAAAGAAACAAGAAGATAACTAAGTCATTAGGAAAGGAAATAACGCAGATCACCCCAACACTTTCGCCCCAATACTAAATAACTAGCTCATCTCATTATTAGCGGCCAAGATTCAAAGTTATGGTGGTTATTGAGAAGAAAGCAGATGCAAAGGCTCCTGCGGTCTCCGCCGTAGGGTAATGTTGTAAAGGTAAGCCAAAGTCTAACCTTAACTGAAATTAATGAAGGAACAACCTAGAAAGTGTAGAATGTAACCTGAAATAGGGTCATAGTGCCTCAAGGAGAATGTCCATCTAATTATACGATTGCGTAGTGCCCTCAACACTATAAACTTCTAGGGCATAAATTAAAAGTTTTTTGATTTGAATGGACTTATAGACATTTAAGGAATGAAACTATTTAAGCAAGAAATTGGCCTGATAGCGCGGAGAATTTATGTGTGCATCAAAGCGTGACTTGTTATCGATAATCATGCCCAGGCGTTTCAGACTATCTACAATTGCGACATTGGCACCATCTACTCTTAGAGCAGTTTGCATTTATATGCTTAAGACGACCAGTATTCAAGCTGTGACCCAAATGAATTCTTCACTTATTGTTCTTTAACAATCGTTTTGAATTCCACACCGAACTGATTCTGGTCTTCAATTATAAATCTTCTGCGATTGCCCTTGCAATGCTGATGACGGTTATAGAAGGAAACCTTTCATTATAATGCCTGAATGCTTGAGCGTAATAAAGGAATCCCAAGGAATCAATTACTGTAAAGTGTAATTAAATTGTGTATACTTGTGGGCAGCACAGTCGCATATCCCTTTCTACAGCGATAAACAATTCAATTAAAAATGATTACTTTTAATAAGGTTTCCTAGAATATTCGCATAAGGAAATCGAATTACAACTGCAATGCAATGCAAACACAAGATTCTTATAATTTAATGGCTGGTTAAATATGCTGAATAATAGGCTGACATTGAACAGAAAAAAAGTTTATAAATAAAAACTTGAGTAGAATTCATTTGACAAAGAATATAAAAGTTTCTTTTAATACACTTTAGTAAAATGAAAACAAAAGCATTTCCTACAAACAAATATCTAAAAAATCAACTTACACTTGCCTGTACATCTGTCTATCTATCTATCTATCTATCTATCCATGTATGTATCTATGTGTATATCTATGATAATTTCCGCATTTAATTATATAAATAAACAGAGACAAATAGAGAAACTTCTCTGTACCAAATATGTAGCAAAGAACAGCAGTAAGCACTAAAAACACAAAATTCTGTTAATATTTATTTATTTTATTTATATTTTGCTTTGCATGCAGTTTTGGTCTGTATAGCAATAAAATAAATTTGAAATGTTTGAAAAGTAAGAAAAATGCAAATCGCTCATTAAAACTTAAATAATGCAAGCTATCCACTATTCGATATTCAATTGTGATCATCACTGTGAGCGGAGCTGAAGTAAGTCTAAGGGGTCATCCTTAGGTCTACGTATCCGCACGTTTGTCTACAAGTCCGTATTAAAAGTCAAGCCTTATACTCAAATGTCGGACTTCTTAAGTGGTCGGAATTATTTGAATGGGATGAAGTCTTATGTCGTTTACTGAAGGCATGTCTACTATGTGAAAGGATGTCGTGGGAATGTTTCGCGACTCAGAGCCATTTTAGCAGAACCGTTACTAAACGTGTTCTGTAACTACACACAGGTCTTATGCTTATCCCTTTACGACAGGAAAACTGCAAAATATGCAGATAACATTTAATCCGCTTATCCATTTTCTCGATTCTGAGATCTGCGGAACATAGTCAAATCGATTAGTCAGAATGAGACCTGGTGAGCAGTGCAGTTGGAAGTTAAACTTTAAACTAATGTCAATTTTTCCTTTTACAGCTTCGAAAATGAATGGAAGCTTGACCCCAGCCCCTTATCTTTCAGCTAGAGTAAGCTAAACAGCTACTGCACTTACCAAAAATATATACGAGAAATAATAATTCCGTAACACCATTTTTATACTTACCATTGAATGCTGGGAAGCTTGCATATAGGCAAGGCGTTGGCACCACCCCAGAGGAACGCTTCAGAGACCCTATAAATTATATATAAACTTGATTGGTATAAAAGTCTGAACCGACGTCCGTCTGCTCGCCTGTGCAGTGTCTATGGTAAACGTTCGCCAGATAACAGTAATTAAACTAATGGTTACGAATTTGGAAGAAAACTTGGAAATTAGAATTGACTAAATCGGTCACAGAACCTGCCCACAGTACAACGTAATCTAAGAACAAGTCTATTTTCAAATGCAAAAAACAAAAATTGTGTTTGGAAAACACAAAAATTGTGTTTTTTGCTCACTGCTTACAACCTGCGACAATAAAAATCTGCTCATTCCGTGGGCGATCATGCAGTATACGCACCAAACACACACGCCTATCGAATACTATAAAGGTTTAGAACTTCATTCGAGTTTACTCGTTATCGATAACTTCAAAACGGCCCCAACTTCCGGAAGTTAACCGCCGCTTGACGACATATGTGCACTAGTCGGTGCCTATCTTGCCTTAAGAAAATCAGCCTAACTTTTCAAAGGCCTTTGACATATTTCACAGATAATACTATACAAAACAGATAATAATATAGAAAAAATTACCTATTATTTTCATGCGAAGGCGTACTTTTCATGGGAAAGCCCGCCTACTGGAAAAGGCTTAAAATATCACATGACGTGATCCAAATTTAGCAAACTTAATTTACTTCCTTAAAATTATTATTTACAGTAACCCCTAGAGTCTGAAAAATAGACCTATGTGATCCAAATTCCCTATTATGAACAAATTTTCATCACCAAATATTAAATCTTTTTCTGAAGGCCTTATTCATTAGAAATCTTGTATGGAATAGCGTCCAAGCTTAAGTTTTCGTAGAAACGGTTGCATGAGAGGGTGTTCAAAAAATTGCTTCAGCTCAACCAACTTTATCATACAAATTTAGAATGTCGAAGGACTATTACTCAGCGAGTTTTGTCGAATAACGTTGAAAATTGAAATTTCTATATAACGACTTTTCAAATTAGGCCGTTATATATCAAGTGGTCGGAAAAGTGAACCGACATAAACCATTTTCAATAGCGTTTGCCTTTCGGTCAAAGCAAGTCAGTGTATCAAATTTCATCAGAATGTCTCAAAAATTGTTATCTGTACGTTGAACAGACGCCCAATGGACAGGCGGAGAGACAAGCTTAGAAACACTTTTTAATCGATTGGTGTAATAAAAAGTGGATCCATCTTAGGCCTTTTTAGGCTTTTCTTACGTCCGCACAAACTTAATGTACCCTATGCCACAAGTGGCGTAGCGTACTATTAATTTTTGCGTCAGTAAAACTTGAGAATATAAAACAGTTTAATCCCTATACAATCTAACTGTCGGTTACAGTGCCTACACCAGGGTTAGGTAGCTTTTTTCATCAGCGGGCCAATTTTAATTTTCATGTCGCTACGGAAGCCAAGACAAGGTCCGATAGCGAAGGCAGATACAATCCATTTGCAACATTGCCATATGAACTATTAGAAATTTTAAACGTAGCGGGCCTGACTCGGCGACACCACGGGCCAATCGCTGCCCGCGGGCCGCTGTTGACCATGTCTGGTCGAAACGAACTCTTTTGTGTTTCTGCTGGCATTCTTAACAACATCACAGAAGACAACCAAGATCCTCTGTCGATTTTCTCAAAAGTGCGGGCGAGGAACAAAATACATAGTTGCGCGTAAAGTCTTTGGGGCTGCCGCGTGAGTTGCTATCCGGGAAGACCACTCTCCTGGCAATGCGTTCAGAAAGCTAACCCAACATAATATTTTCAAAACTGTTAACTAACCTTACCCTAAGCCAGGAAAAGGTTGAAAGTATGTACAGTGCGTAAACTTTAGGGAAATTTCTGCTCACGCTATCGAGCATTATAAACGAAATGCACTTGTAGATACGAAATTAAAAAAAATATCTTACTGAATCGATATGTCTTTGATAATTGCAATTATTTATTGCCTTTAAAATGGCTGTCCATCATTTTCGGTATTTAGTTTCCTTTTAAATCAGTTAATTAAAGCATCGAATTAATTTCTTTTTTTTTTTTTTTGTTAAGCTATTTTCTCCATCATTTTAGTCTTGTTTTTTGTTTAACTTTTCTTAAGGTTTCTTAAGGCGATGAATATTCAAATAAATATTCGTGCGGAAGTTTTTATATGGCATGCATTTTAAAAACTATTTTACTTTATTTAAAATTGAGACAAAAGACCTTCAGTTCGAAATTATGATTAATTCAACAATTTCATAAAATTTCATTTCATTTTCTTTTTATCTCCGTAACAAATTTTTATTTTATTTGCATTTTTTTAAACAAGATTTTCTAAATTATTTCATAAACATTTAATGCTAAGTAACTGGATAAGTCAAAGTCGAGTGTAGACGAAACTTTAGTGCACCTCTACACTGCTTCACGGCTTTGTAACTTTAACCAACAAAACAAAAATATAAACAGTACCTGGTCTCACCCACATACAAATCTGCAATGATCAATGTTTATATTTCTGGGAAGACAGACTCAAGTCGACCCAAAACACGTCGGTCTTCCAAATGTATATCGGCAGGTCTCGAAAATTGCGATCGGTAGGTTAAACAAAATATAACCAGAAGGGCAGACACGCTTGTGACAGTTACGTCTATCCCAAGTCTCTCTGAGTGTTCCATACATCCGCATAGACCTAATACACCGTTCTACCACAAGTGTTGTAGGGAACAAAAAAGAAATCTGACCATTAACTTAGAAGCTATAGTAATCCAACTCCGAGGCACTTCTACGACGTGTATGTTTAGGTTTAAAGAAAGAGAAAAGGTAATAATCACTCGAAGTTTCTATCCAATCAACTCAACGTTTGATTCATTAGACCAGCGTATACCCGGACTCAACTCCCAGTACCGTCAACCTCACACTATAGTTACGACTGGCGTGTGGAAAAAAGAATATCTCTTGTCGACGACACTTAAAACCCACTAAGATTAACACTTGTAAAGTATTTTAAAAAATTGTAACGAATCAGCGACCTCTCGTCAGATAATAATCGTTTTCAATTTTATTGCCTTCAGGTCTCCTCTATTAATCAATGAAGTGTTGGATAGGCGTGAAGAACCTTTTGTACTAACCTGTTGATATCTACCGTTGTAGATGTTGTCCCTTATCATTGTTTGTTTACTGCGGGGTAGTTCGCGGGATGTTTACGACGATTTTCGTACTCAATTTAAACTCCCTATGTATGTTAGTTTTTTGCTTAGTGTGGGCATGGTCGTTAGTGGTTACTGGTTGAAATTTGATCGGATGCTAGCTACTAGGAATATATATACTAGGTCTGCGATTTCTAAAACAATATTTCGAAATGCAAGCGTTGCAAGAGTAGAAAAAGACGGAGCAGGAAAGACAGGAATAAATCCTCATAAAACCTCTGATAAATGTTTTGTTCTGTAACGTGTTGTCTAACGAATCGAACGTACCGCCACAGAATCGAGATTCGACATATACTTCTTACCTTAACAGATGTCTTGTATATTAATTTAAAGCAAGAAGTTATGGGACGACATGTTTATCAAAATATTTGAATGCAAATAGGGTAAATATTAAAATCGAGACCAGTGAAAACATAATGGTAGGACGCGGCCCACCATTAAACACTCTACATCACGTCATTTAACACAGCTATTCATGTAATGCTTTTTCAAAGTATATAAGTATATACAGGCGAGTTTCGAGTGCAACTAGAGAGGGGGGATGGCAGCTTCTAAACTTCCCCAGAGCGAAATGGTCAGATTCGTATGGGAGACAAGCGCGTGTCCAACACAGTCGATATTGTTGGACATCATCATAACCTGGGCTGCGAAAGTATGCTTGCATGCATCTCTACACGAACTATTCTATGGAAATAAGAAAAGACCAGTCCCCAATCAAATCTTTATAGGCGACTACTCAATTTGGCCATCCTCAGATTGTTGTTGTACTTGCGTTCATACCGCACAACAAACTCGTGGCTCATCGTTCTTTCGCCACAATACCTGATTTTGGAACAACCCACCTGAAGTCGCACTTCCCGCTTGCCCCTTCAGCTGTACCCATTTCCAAGTTCGCCATCGTTCCTATGTGTAAAAAGCGACTAACGTTCTCGACCCAAGTCTTTTTAAAAACAAAGTCACATCTGTTGCAATATTTTGTAATCGATCTTTTTATTGAGAAATAGTTTTGACAGATTTTTTATTTATTTATTTTTTTTTGATTAAATAAAATTTGTCTATAATTAAATTTGTTTTCTTTAGCGGTTTACATATTAATTTGGATGTAATTGTACAGTAAACAAATAATTAGCGAATAAAACCATTTAATTTACGTATATAGATCTCACATATGTGTACACATGTACCATACACATGAGAAAAGGAAAAGGACACTTAAAAATAAAAAAGTTATTAAAGAAATTATAAAAAAAAAAGTTTACAACAATTCAAGGAGTGAAAAATTTTGTACAAAGTAAAAGGACATAAATAGATAAAAAAAATTTTGAAAAAAATAAAATTTTTTGTTTGGAAAAGTTCTCCCAATTTTATGTTTGCGTCCGTGTGTGTGTGTGTGTGTGTGTGTGTGTTTTGTATGTTAAATATTTTTAGAAAATATCTACAATCTTTTCTTTGTTTTTATTTTAAACAAGTATAGTGGAAACAAGTTTTACCAACCAGTCGATATTTGTATGTATTTACATATGCTTTTTGGTTTTATTTTTATTTATTTTTATATTTTATTTTTGCTTTCTGTAGATAAATTTAGCAGCGCGTAGAATCGAATTATAGCAAAAAAAAAAGAGAAGAAAAAATGAGGATAGGAAAAAAACAAACTAAAATTAGATTTAAAATAACTTAAAAAAAAAAAAACTTATTGATTAGGGGCTTTATAACCATCTCCATCCAATGCCTTTGAAAATTTTAAATAAAGAAAAAGCCTCACACAGGAATGCACAAGAAATGTGATTTAAAACATAAAAGCTATATAAACCATTTACTGATTAATATAAAGGTATATGTTTTTTTGTTTTTTTTTTTTTTTTTTTTGTTTCTATGTATGTATGCGAGAGAGGAAGAAAGAAATTTGTTAAGAAATTTCATTTAAAATTTTGATTGAAAAGAATGAATCAAGACAAATAGCTAGAGCAAGATGGAAAAAAAGTATGTGAGTCAAGAATGATAATCAGACGGAGAAGAAAACAAATAACCGGAGTCATTAGAAAGTATTGATGAACATTTTAAGAACAGAGAGAAGGAAGAAATTTGTACTAAGAACGTGAGAGAGAGAGAGAGAGAGAGAACTGTTCGACTGCATTCTAAATGAGTTTCGGTTTTTTTTCTTCTTTTAACTCCTCAACTCTGTTTATGGGAGAGGATTATTTAATTAACTCCTATTTTTTTTGTTTTGTTTTTTTTTAGTTTTTCCTTTATTCAAATAACGACGACAACAGACGGGAGGAAAGAGAGTTGAGCTTGATTTCAAAAAATTCATTTTTAATCAGTCTTACTAAAAATTCTGTTTTTGTTTTTCGTTTTGTTTATAGAAATAAGAAAAAAATAATTTTTTATTTGCAAACTCACAGTAACGGTCTGTCCTTTCAATTAGTTGAAAAAGAAAAAAAAAGCTCTACAAATATTTCGTTTTAAAGTTAATTTAAAATCTAGAAATGATTTTTCTAGCTATTGGAAAATTTTTCGACATCAACTACACACCGGGTGTTCAGTTAATTTAATTAATTGTTTGGTATTCTCTTGGTATTGAATATTTTTTTGCATAATTTTTTTTCTGGTTTCTGGTGGTTGTTTTTGCTGTTTTCTGTACACATTTTCTTCTTTTTTACATTTCAACTAAAATTTATAGATAAATATACTATTCACATGTTTTATTGTTGTTGTTGTTGCATATTAGATAACCAAAATTTTTGTTATGTCTGCAAGCACACATACATACATACATACATACATACATACATACATACATACATACTATTTACTATTATCTATTACAATAACTAAACTAGAACCGTTACAGAAGAAGCGTCCCCGATCTGCTTAGCAGCTCCTTTTTTTGTTTTTGTATTTTTGTTTTCTTAAATCCCTATCCCCGCTTTTACGTTATATAAGAATAATTCTTTGTATTGTTTTGTTGTATGTAGAGGTTGACGGGTAGGTGTATAATTTCTCTAGGAAAAGAAACCCTACACAGTGCCACCAATATCACTTTGGTATCGGGCTGCTAGATAATTGGCTGCTTCTGTCATTTGCTCCAAGCATTTATATAAGCCATTCAAATGTCTTCGGCAACGTTTGGCCAATTCAGTAGCTTTGTCTACATTGGCTAATTTTTTGGTTTCTACATCGCCATCTTCACTGCCGCTCGTCGAATCGGCGCTACCAACATTTTTATGACTTTCTGATTCAACACCTGAATCATTTTCATTCGAAATATCACTTTCCGAATCACTCAGTTGACTGACCGAAGCTATGGATGCTGTCGAAGCGGTTGATGGGCGTCTTATGTGACCTTTTACCGCAACCACTCCTCCACTATTGTTACTATTATTAGTATTGCTATTAGCTACAGCTACGTTGACGTTAGCGAGCGGGAGTGAGCTGCTAGCGTTATCAGTCTTACCATCTACGGGTTCGTTAATGACCACAATCTCTCGATTTAATTCATTCACATTAATTTCTTCATCATCGTCATTTTCATCTTTACCGGTCCACAATAAATCATTTTTCAAAGCATTCAACATATTATACAAATTGAAAAGTTCCGATGAATGTAGAAATTCATGTACATTTTTCGAATTGACGGCGCTACGTTTCGGTGCATGTTGCGTATGCTGATTGGAAGTGACATCTTTACCAGAGGCTGGCATAATATCAGTAGTATCACCCACCTTCACCCATACGAATGATATAAATATAAAATGAGAAAGAAAATTTTTTTAAATTATTCCCAAGTGACTGCTTAAGAGAAGAGAACTCTCCTTATTTTTGATACATGGTTCACTTGGAATTGACTTGAATTTATCTCCTCTCTAAAACTAAAATTCCTTTCTCATAACAATTCAACTCAAAATTGAAACCTGTTAAGGCACTATACTCGAGCAAGATCAACTGTTATCGTAAGTAATCCATAACACTAGCAGTTTGCTTACTGCAATTTCTCGACCAATTTTTGTGTTCAAACAATAAACAAAGACTGTCAAACAAAGACTTTAGCCATAGAAGGGCTTGGCTTCATGAGGACCCCTCTGCAAAAATTCAGTTACCGTAGGGACGATTATATGACAACGGGTTCAAAAAACCCTACCCTGCCCTACCTGAAACGATTTTTCTCACATGCGCCTGAATATTACACTATTTTTTCATATGACTACTTACTAAAATAAGGGGGCCCCCGACCGCATATAGCGAAACGCTCACACACTCATGGGCGAAAAAGTGTCCAAAACGCTCGAATCCCTTGAGCTTCGGTGTAATGTGGACTATGTTGCGCTTATGTATAGGAGCATTCAGGGTAAGTGTTCTACAGAGATAAAAGAGACTTATCCGCTAAATAAGTTATTTAACAGGACTACACGGCTTCCTCGCCTTTCTCACCCTCTCGCCCAGGAGTTTCTAATACATCGCACAACACAATACGATGGCTCGTCGTTCTTTAACCGCACTGCGCGCGTTTAGAACAATCTACCAAGAGTGGTTTTCCTACCATACCTAATATCTCCACTTTCAAAAATAACGTTCGCGAACATTATTCCCTTCCTTTCGGCACCCCTATCTTCCTATAACCCTTCCTGATCACCAACTTGCCCGCATGTATAAGGGACATCTTTTGAGTGGTCGCTCATAAAAAAAGCCATTTAAAGCCATAAGACAAGCGACAAAAGATGAGTAGCTGGAGGAATTTTTCCTTTCAAATACGTTACTCTAACTAATTGCTTAGGCATTATTTTTACCGACAATTACCACTCTCCGAAAATTAACATGCGAGTCCCTACTTTACTGAACTCTCCGCACAGTCATTTTTGTAGTTTTAATGTAAGCGAGAGATGCTTGAGACTTAAGCGATATAAAAAAATTTCCAACATTTACCTGCCGATCCATAAGCCTGCACGGTACAAGTATGGTATCATCCATTATATTGACAGTTTTTACAAATTTCTCCATAACATTAACAATGCTGTCTTTTGAGAACTGCGGCTCGTCATGGCGAGCTATGCGTCTCAAGCAGTTTCTGAAAGAAATGAAACGAAATTTAATTTTCAAAATTATTTTTTAATCCAAGTTCTTAATATTTAAACAAAGCAGGTCCGTCCAAGTCTTTGACTTTATTCCCCGTATGGAAGAAATTTCAATAATTTTATGTTTTAGTAAAACAACCGGCAAACTCTTGTGTTTCTTATCCAATCCTTTAAACCGGTAAACTATTTCTGAAAAGGCTTAGCTTTCTTCTAAAAACTACAAAAAATTATTTATTTCTAAATTTATGATAATGAAAAATAATCATATACCTGTACCTGTGCGGTTTTTAAAATTTACATAAGAAATTATTTATAGTAAAAAAAAAAGAAAAAGAAGCAAAAAAAACAAAACTCGTTTGAAACATTAACGGCAGATTTAAAAAATTGCTTTTAATATCAAAGCAAAAAAAATTTTGTTTTTTGTTGAAACAAAACTTTATATACAACGTCTTTTTTTCTGCTTATTTTGATAGAAACTATTTAAAAATTCCTAACCAGTGCTAGGTATTGAATGCGACGGTGTGACTACTTAAAAAGGTGACAGTTAAGTTATCGCCAATTTGGAGAAAAACGAAAACAAAGAGCAAAAAAACATTTATTTACTTTAAACGGGGAGCCCCTTCTCGAGTAATGGCTTAAGCATTGAAATTCAATGCAAAGTAAAATTTGAAAAAAATTTTTATTTCAAAGCACGACTAATGCGCTTTTTTTTCATTCGCAAAACCACACTGTGAAGGTGTGCGGTTAACATTATATATATATATGTCATTTTACAATGTGTGTTTAAGGGCCAAGTTCAAAAACAGGTAAGAGTTGTTGCTAACGACAACATTGTTGTGCACCGTTACTTAAGCGACAATATCCTTAAATTGTTTGAAGTGAAACGCGTGGAATTGTTTAATTTTTTCTCCATCTTTTCTTCAGCTACGTTGGCATTGATTTTGAAGAGACTATGTTTTGTAATGGCTGACCTTGGCAAACAGAAAAGTTTAAAAAGTCAAAGTGATGCAATAACTTTGACAATAAGTGATAAAAAACCTATAAAAAACGTACAACAGCCGAGACAATTACGTGTGACACCCGGCGACAGAGTATAATAGAAAAAGCATTGAAATGTAGTAATGAAATAACCGACAGATATGACGAGAGCATGACGGTACTATATGCAGGTACTATATGGAAACACTTGGCGTTCTGTGAATAAATACTTCCGTCGCTTAAAAGCAACGAGACTGTGTTTTTTTAAAACACCCGCTCTATGATGAGTGTTTATCAAGATTACAATGAGGGTCGAGCGTGAGTCGTGGTCGAAGACGAATCCCCCGAAGACATCAACAAAATCAAAGGAGATTGTATTTGTCAATCGTCAGTTGAGTCAAAGAGATATTGCTAGTATATCAAAGGGATCAGTACAAACAACATTGAAGAGTGATTTGGGTTCGTCTCGTTTGTCTTCTCGTTTTGTTCCAAAAGCTACAAATTTGTTTGAAAAAGAATGTCCTGTTGAAGGGTCAAAAGAAATGCTTCCTATGTGTGACGATGTACTAAAACAGGAATTTCCAACTTTTTTCATTGACGGGCCAATTTTAATATTCGCCTCAGAGCGGGATGCAGAGCAAAGTCCAACTATTATTAGAAATGCGGCATTGCAAAAAAAAGAAAACATCTCACATTTGATAGCTGCTTAGCGAAGCCGGTCGTGAGTGAAGGCAGATACAATCCATTTGCAATCTTGGTATGCCCGACAAAACTGCATTATTTGAAACTTTAAGAAGGCCGGACTCTACGATCTCAAAGGCCGGCGATTGCCCAAGCTCTGATCTGGAAAGTACAATTGTTACAGGCGATAAACGTTGGAGTTGTGCTTATGATCTGGAAACAGTTTAACAGTCTAGCGAATATTACGCTACAGCGCGCCCGAAGCCAAAAACCCTGCTATTACTAACCGCTTCCGCATATTGGAATGTTAGATTTTCTCTGCATATAAGAGTTTGCGTTCCGTAAGAGCACCTATATGTATGTTGAGGTCAAAAAAATAATAGGCCTATGTGATCCAAATTCCCTATCGTTGATATTTTCGCTGAGGCGTTATTAGGAATTAATTTTCATCATAGAATACTAAAAAACTAAGCCTTTTTCTGAAGGACTTGCTACTCATGAGATATCTTATATGGAGTGGCACCCACACTGTTCAAACTAGGTCCAATCGCTTTTTTTAGTTAAATACTATCAGGGCCATGCTTTCATTACAAAAAAATTAACAATTAGTCTTTTTTGACAGATAAAGAATTAAGTTTCATGAGAATCTTTATATGCCTTGATATCGAAAAAATAGACCTACGTGGTCCAACTTCGCTAGGCAGATTTCTTTGGCCATTTACTATTATTACCCAATGGTTTCTATGAAATATTGGAAATTCGCCTTCTTAGCATATAAAGTTTCAGTTTCCGTAGGTATGGTTGTATTTAAATTGCCACGGCCGGTCCAAAGTTCGCACATCAATTTATAAAGTCGAAATACCGCTACTTAGCCACTTATGCCGAGAAATTTTGAAAATTGCAGTTTTTTTTCCTATATCGACTTTTCAAAATAGGGCAGTATAAGTGGTCCGATTCAATCTATTTTCAATAGTATTCATCCTTGCGCCAAAACATGCCGGGACTGTAGCAAATTTCATCAAAAGATCTGAAAAGTTGCGACCTATAGACAAGAGCGTCCTTTGAGTGTGACTTTTGAAAACAAGACGGCCAGACGCACATATAAACATGCATAATACATAGTGAGTCGACCTCAAGTCTTTTTGCTTGTTGTATACGCCCACTCAAATTTAATATACCACTGCACTATTTTAATACACTCTACTGTGGGGTATAATTAGTTGATAGGCTGACAATATTTTCTTTATCTTTTATGCTTCCCTTTGCTATAGTAAATGGAAGAATTAAAAACAAAAACATAAATGAAGTAAAGAAAAAAAGAAAACCAGTTTTCGCAAAAAGTTTCATTATGCGCAGGCATCGGTAAAGGAACTGTGCTAGCAGCGTGTGCTTCGTAAGATAACAAACAATTATGCGACTTTACGCTTCAATGACGTTATAATTGTTATCATCGGCAACATTTTTATTTCGCACTTTTTTTAGTAGCGATTCGGAGGCAGCATAGGCAGACATAAGCGAGTCTTCAGTTTTTGCTTCTCACCCCATTCAGTACTAAGGGGCGCAAACTTCTGGAACGTAAAACCTAAGGACGCAGAATTTATTCATTAAAGAATTGTCATAGCTACGTCTTGTCCCGAAAATCTTGGAAAGTTATACGAGATTGTTTAGGTCTATACTATTGTGTGATCAATACGTTTTCTTCGGAACATTATTTCAAAGTAATGAGTCATTTGCGTGAAGCTCTTTGCCAGGGTTATGGCGAATGTGTGCTACATCCGCCAATCAAATCGTAAGTTCTTGTCGATTGTCGTGATGTGGTGAAGCACATTCTACTCAGGCAAACATGCATATATATTGTATGAGCGACTGTGTCAACCGATCTTATGAGTAGATGCGCCTGGGTTTTTTTCTTATGTTTATCTCCCTATCTTACCTAGGTCCAGGATAGTTTGACTCTTGTGAACACACTGTTGGGATGTTTGTCGGTAATTCCCAGAACTGACACATAGATGTCGTTTACATCAAAAAATCCGTATTACTTTTAAAAGGCGACTGTGGAAGCTTCAATCATTTGTTAACGAGTTACAGCGCTTTCACTTTTATTACTTTCAAAGCACATACGAATGCTGTAGTCGGGCAGGGCCGATGATTAGGTCCAGTACATCGCTTCGTCTAAATAGTCCTTCCTTGTTTCCATCATAACAAATCACAAATTAGGTTTTGTGGCCTTAGAGTGGCTTGCTTTCATTGGAGCTTATACATGTGATGCGGTCTAAAAAATAGACTTATGTGATCCGTACTCCTTGTGGTTATTTACAATTTTCATCACAAGATTTTAAAAGTTATACCTTTTTGGTGTATAAAGCTGTATTTTTCATTAGAACCTTTACTTTACCTGTACTTGACAAACATCCGACGGACAGACAAACAGACAGAGAAGTTTAAATCGATTCGGAACGATTTTTGATAATCTGTTTAATAGAAGGTGGATCTGTCCCAAGCGACAGTGTTACTACCGTGCGCACAAACTGTATGCACTCTGCACCGCAATGGTGTAGAAAAATTCGAACTTCCTGCGGTGGTCCAACATTGCTTTTCGATGGTAAAAAACATCGTTTAAACTCAGCATGGTCTTGAAAAGTGTTTTGACGACTAGTTTTCGTCGAAAAAAACAACTTATCAATGGCTTGCTGAGGTTAGACCTAATCTTGCCTAATCTTCGAGCCTTTTTGGAACTCTGACCGTAAACTTTTTATTTAGTTTGTATTGCATTTTCAAAGAAACAGACAACCTGTGTATAACATTTCTAGTGTATATATAGAGCATCTCTGGATTTATAAATATATTCAAACTATAAACAGGACGAATAATATTTTAAATAATTCCAGAATCATCATAAGCGACTGAGGATCACATTGCAGTATGATTCGGAGTATAAAAGGAATGTATTAAATTTACGGTTAAAGGATGATGCTGAACACACTTGAGCGCCGGAAAAGAATCTTACAAACTATTCCCGTTAGTTGGAAAATTAATCGGCAACAAATTGCTGGCATGCGAAAGACCGTTTTGTGCAAAAACAACGTGTAAACGTTCTACCACAAAAGCACAAATGCGCCGCCGCGTCACAAGTCAACTGTTGCAATGGCAACTTGCGCGACTATTATCTGTTTGCGAATTTCGAAAAGATATTCCAGGGAAAAATAATCGGATCAAACATTGAGCGCATTAGTGAAACTGAAGTGTTTTTTGAGCTTTGAGGTAAAGCTTTTCACACAAAATCCCGAAATTTTAGGGGAATGTTGGACTAATTGTGTCAATCTTAAAACTACTGTTTGTCTTGACGAACAAAATTGAATTTTGGGAAAAAATTACTTTTTTTTGCTCACTTAAACCGGGAAATTATCGACCACACACCTGTCAATCAATTATCCCGTTTGTTCGATTGATAAAAGCTTACATTCCTTATCTTATCGTTTATTTGTATAATGCTGCTATCAAAAGGGATATTTTAGTTTTAATTAAAACAGATTCTCTATTATCTTAAGAAAAAAAGAAAAAAAGAAAAAAAGAAAAAAAAGAAAGAAACAAACACTTATGCTTTCTATTCACGCGAATCGTACGAGTTGGATTGAATAAAAAGAACACGAGTCTGATTGATGAAGAAGAACTTGTTGGTCATGCTGCTTATGTTTCTTCTTCATGTACACTATGATAGTATTTTGATATTCTTGTTCTTGTCCAGATGTAAAAAAACGTAAAAAGGGAAATAAGAACATTATAACTGGACAGGGTCGACCATCAAGTACATTACATCACTTCATCTTTTTTCGGATTTTTCGTCATATGATAAACGAGCTTTCTCCGAAAACTTCCATAGTCGTACATGATCCAAATTTGCCACCATCGATATATAAGATGTGGAAAATCTTGCCCCAAATAAATTTGCTTCAGACGATGAGTGTCCACAAATGTAACTTGGGAATAGCTCGGTGTCATTTTGGATTTATTCCGCACCCAATGTTGGGTTCCGTTCTACTTCCAAAATCTAACAAAGTACAAAAATGTTCCAAGCCTAATCCCTCAATGATAGTCAGCTGATTCGGTTATGGAAGCACTTTCTAAAGTCTCGCAAACCCAAGATGAAAGTTTGAAGTTTAAGAGAGTTTCGAAATACTCTTGAGTTGACTTAAAAATTTAAAGAGTAGAAGCACCGCTGAAAAGAAAAACTAGAATGAGGAAATAATTCCATGACGAGACTGTCGTGTATACCCAGCCTTTCGCTTGGATTCTACAGCCCTTTCATTGGTTTCATTGCCAATTTATGAAAAAACTTGCATTTGGCGAGCATTTCCGCCGCCACGCATATTTTTTTCGATCCCATCAGCAGAACCCATCATGAAAACTTTTTGCAATTTTATAGATTAATCTAAAAAACGAATATTTTGAAAAATATATTTAATTCATGTCGCCAAGATGACTTGCAAAATGTAAAGATTAGAGTAAATAAAAAATGAAAAGGAAACAAAATACATCAACTTTAGTATTGACACTGATTAACTGCAGATATGAAAATATGTGTCGAGCGCGTACGTGTCACGTTACAGCATTAACCTATTGTACACGAACACCGACAGCCGACGGACACGCAGTTAACACGCACCGTGTGCGTGTCTTACCATTACTGTGTTTAGTACATTCGTTGCTTATTTATGTATATGTAAACAAATATATATATATATATTTAGATAGCACACAAAAATATTTATAAATAAAATATATTTCTTGTATCTATCTATATATACGCATTTATTGCGTGTATTGAAATCGATCGATTTAAATCAGTAAAAACAATCCGTATTGAACGCTAAGTAATCTTGCGGGAATTACATGTTTATAAACATCTTTAGCAACATCATTATCATCATCATCATGATTTACGTTATCTCTTGTCTGGCTTCACGTTCACCCATAATTATAAACGACATACAATGAATTAAGGCATCGCACAGACATCACTGCTTAAGTGAGTGATCAGGTTTAAAGTTTAATTTTTCACTTGTACGCCAAAAATAGAAACAATAAGCCGTAAATATGTATATATATATATATATTCCTTTTATTCTTAATTGACAATAATTTTAAGAAAAGTATTTTCCTTCCTTAGGCATTTATACGCCACAAGTATCGTAAAGTGAGGTAAAAATATTTAAATATATTTAGAATGTTCTCTGCATTTTGAATTAATCGAGATAAGAAAACGTTTTCGCTTTAAATCAAAATGATGTGAAGGTATATGCGAAGCGTGCGACCGGCATAATCAAGCAATAACTAACTGTAATCAAGCGAATGAAAGTTCACATAAGTCATCATTAGGGCACTGCTTAGAACAGCGTACGATAAAAGATACAATAAACTTTTCCATCAAATTTCTCCATAGAGATGTGAACTACACTACATCTTTATAGCAGCACTTACACCACCTGTGCAAGGTGCAGGTGAATACACGTTGAATTTGAGTAGATGCGTATGCAACACCCGAAAGGAGTTGAAGTCGACCCGCCTAAGCTTGCCTGTCCGTCTATCTGTCTGTCTGTCTGTCTGTCTGTCAGTCTTTTTGGATATATTTTGATGAATTGTTTTGGTTCAAGGGCGAACGCTTCTAAAAATGATTCGGAGCTTGGTTTGAGACCATTTTCATTTCAAAATATTAAAGTTATTTCATAAATATTTAAACTGAATTCTATGCAATGTAATACATAAAGGACTGACCAAAGAATGGGCGGATGAAGGAAAAGTAGGTAGGTAAGTAGGTACGGCTATTCGGGCAGGAGAGGCTAAATATAAGACTAAAACTAAATAAATCGACACCAATATGTACGTGGACACAGCCAATTGGGTCTATACGGCTAGATAGGCGGAGCCAGCTACATATGCCGACACGGACAGACGCATGTGAATAGATAGAGTCGACATGTGTAGATGGATAGGCAGACACGGGCATGCGGACATGGTTAGACAGATAGGCGAACATGACGGACTGACACACGCATCTAGACATGCGGGCACAAATGAATGAGTTGAGAGCATCTCGTGGAATTAATTTTGCTTTATCTTCCAGAAGATAAGAAAAATAATTCAAATCTCTAGGTATGAATAGAAAGCGAATAATTCTGCAAGTACAAGCTGAATAGTTTATAATATATATCCCACCAAATAAGTTAATGAATTTAAATTAAAAAATTTCTTTTTTTATCAAAAAAAAGGAAAAAAAAGAAAAGAAGAATGTGGAATAAAACCACGCCACCGCTCGCGTGATGTATAAGCGAAGGAAAAGTGAAAAATCGTAGACGTACAGACGTCGTTGCTGTGCGCGACGAAATGCTGTATATAATATAGGCGAGAAAAATCGAAAGAGCAACATTGTGCATCCCTTACCTTACGGCTGTTGCGAAAAAAGACAAAGATTTTATGACTTGGTTTGAGCTTTTCGAAGCTTTATTCTCTTAAAATTTTTAAGGGTCTTTAGTATTAAATCGCTTTTCACATCGTCCCATACTCCCTTCCTTTTCCTATAAGTGGCATATGTATGCATGAATTACACAATGAACCGGCACTTTTTCCAAATATTGCCAGAAGAAATGTTCGGTTTGAAAAAATAAGGGAAAAAGAAAAGACGGCAGCTGTTGAGATTATTAGCGCATGCGCTGTACTTCTACAGCATACAGAGCAAAAATCGGGTGATTTCAAGGTGCCAGAGGTATGTGCATCATTATGCCAAACCCAACGACGTAGCTACACTGCCACAATGTGCGATTCTGTTTGCTCATGCTTCCAAAAATCAACCACAACTTACGTTAATATGATGATGATGATGATGTTGGTGGTGGTGGTTGACCTGAATTTAATCGTATGATTTTACAACAACAACACTTGAATAATTGCAGACAGTCGTTTATTTGAGATGAAGAACACGTATACCTAACACATACAAACATAAGGGTTGGTGAGGTGAAGGTTTACGGTCATTGTAGGAGTAGCAGTAGTAGCAGTCGTAGTAGTAGTCGTACTAGCAGTTGTATGCATGTGGCTGTTGAGTACATGTTACAGTTTTGCTTCCCACTACAGCCAAGAAATATTTGATAGCTATTGGTGTACGTTTGTAACATTATTAAGAATTTCGAAAATTTTTTTTCACTGAACTGAGTTCCTTTGAGTAAATGCGAAAAGTTAGTTTGTTTATTGAATGATTGTTGACGCGTGTTAAATACATATTTGATTATTTTCATTTATGCAAGGTATGGCGAATTAGTTTCGAAGATCTCTTCTTACCTTCTTATGTAGAGACCTTGGTAATGAGAATTTTCAGGCCTAGAAAGAGACGTTTTACCTACACCATTGTCGTATAAGTTTGTACGGATGTAAGCAACGACCAGAAGGCGTTGAGATAGACTGATCCATCCTTTAGAATCACTTTCTGAATGGATCTAAACTTGTCCGTCCATCTCGTTTCCTTGTGTTCAACTTAGAGGAGATATTTTGATGAAATCTGGTACACCGACATGTCTTGGCCAGGTGACAAATGCTATTGAAAATGGTTCGGATCGGAACACTTTGCCTACCAATCGCCATAAAAAGCCTTCTTTTGAGAAGTCGTAATATGAATAACTGTAGAATGATGTGATGTGTTTAATGACGAATCGTGGCCGCGTTTTCGCTTGTCGTTGCCAGATATTTTCGAAATATATATAGCTCTTCAATATATATTCCACAAACATTTTGCTTATTTAATATATTAATGTATTAAGGACAGACAGACATTTAGATGCACATATAATCGAGTTTCTAATGAATGTTATGAATGTGGAGCTAACCAAAAGTGAAAGGAAATCAACGTCAACGGTCAATGCAGCACATTTATCAGGATTTCCTGATGCTCGCTTCAGTTACTTACTCCACTTGCAGAAGGAATATGGTAAATTCCTCCTTCAATCGTTTACTGTGCACTGTAAAAAATACTAAAACTAAGGGGTTTCTTACTTTTCCACTAGTGACTAAGGTCCTGCAGACCGCTCTTCAGATCGCTCTTTGCCAGCAGGGAGGACATGAATGCTCTGCTGGAATGGAACTGTACTTTTATTTCTTTTGATTACTAATTTACTGAAGGCTTTCTATTTTTATATTTGCAAAAGACCATTTTTAATAGGCATCGGAACCTATCAGATTCTTTATAGAAGCTACTACAATTTCTTCTCTCCTCTCTTGCTAACATTTTTCAAAGCATTTCAAAAAGATTAGACAAGGTAGTACAACGTATATATCTCGATTAGATTTTCTTTAGTCCAAGTCGTCCAGTTTTCTAAAATGTAAGAAATTGTCCCTCTCTAGATCTCGCCAATACATAATTCAACCAAAAAAAATATCTAGTAGAACGTTTGTACATTCAGTGGTCTGGAAAATTGACGTTGAAATCCATACATTTAAGCTTGTATGCAGATTTAAAAAAAAAAGTCCCCTTGATTATGCTCCATTAATATCATTAAACGGTTGTTCCATCATCTTTTATAAAACAATTCTTCAATGGACTTTCTTATCGGATTTCGAAATATACTACACAAGTCTTTTTATACCCATCACCGAAGGTATATTCGCATGAACCGCATAATGCATATAAATTCTTTGGCAATTTCGAATTTTGAGTATAGCTAAGCATGTACGTCTGTCCGTTTGCCCAAATGTGTAGTATTTGTGTTAACATTCCCCTTTTAAAAGAATTCGTAAGTGGCCTAAACTTTACAGGGGGCACGATTACAATGCCCACACATCCATGCGGCAAAAACTTTTATTTTGAAAATAAATAAAATCAGCTTCGCCCATACCAAATTATAAAGCATGAAAACTTAGTTCTTTTCCTATTTTTGTCGTTCTTAGGATAACGATGATGGCTGTAAAATATTCGGTCACGACTGAGTACAATTTTCTTACTTGTTATTCCTGCATTGATTCGATTTAAAAAGGCAGTCCTTGTTATGTGATTTTCGTATATTGCTAGTCCAGTGTTAAGTTTATGAATTTGTTTACATTAAAACGCTTTCGTGGGTGTAGTCTTTATATAGTCAAAGGTAGAGAGATCTATATACATCCGCGAATAAATAAGATTTCAATGTGTTATTAAATTCGAGCGTGTTGTGCAGGCGGCAGAGATCATGTTTCGTTGTTCGTTTAAAGTGAAAAACAAGTCATTCCTTCCTGCTCAATGCTTTTGTAACAAATCATTCATTTGTTTTCGAAATCACTTTCTGAATAGATCTAACTTTCTCTGTCCTTCCGTCTTGTTCTCCTTTGTTCAACTTAAAAAGACTCAACTTTTGAAATATTTTGATAAAATTTGGTACACTGAGTGTGATCACAGTCAGATCGGACTACTTTTTCAACCACTTCCTATAAAGTGCCTTATTTTAAAAATCATTATATGAGTAACTGTAGGTACACGTGGGATGTTTAAAAGCAGGCTTGCACCACCGTAACTTGCTTTCCCCACCTTTCAATTTTCTGCTTAAACTTTGTTTTTGTTCCCATATAATTTAATAAAATTAGAATTTAAAAGTTTATGAAAAAAGTATATGATGCCTAGCGACACACACAGAGAACAAACAATTAATTTTTATTAGATAAGCTAAACTCGAGCCGGCTTGTAGCGGTAGTCAATTTTCAATAGGAAACTTTTGTAATATGAGTGGGTGGCGTGAGGTCTATATTTAACTACTATCAATCTATTTTTTTATAATTCTAAATTAGCAAACACACACGTCAATTGCAGTACAAGTGCTTTAAACAACAGTTACTAGAGCAATGTATACAAAGTATGGAAAAAAGTGATTTTTTTCCAAGAAATATTTTCTTTTTTTCATTTTACATAATTAACGCTTTACTGCAAATGAGACAAAGGCGATAATTACCACGAAATTTGAATTCGAGATTTTTAAGCAAATAAGTAAACAAATTAAAGACTGCCTAAATATATCTGAATTTTCTACATAGCTATTGTTGTTAGAGTAAGTACTGCTGCACTGCTAAAAGCGTAACGTGAATAAGCAGATTGTGTCATGATATTGAATAGAAGAAAAAAAGCGGTTTTTTTTGAGGCAACTAACCAAACTACAATAAAAAACACTACATACATAGCAATATTGCAAGCGTAGCGTCATACAACAGAGAGCTTATGTACAATAGTCATTGAAAAATAAATGTTTTTTTTAACATTTTTTTGCCCAGTCACAGAAAATCATACGATAAATTTTACGCTCATACATATGTATTTAGAATGAACAGAATAGGTCTATGAAGATGGTAAGTGGAGTGTTTGTGTGTGTGTACGCGCGTGTGCGTATGCGTGTTGAAGAATGCGCTTTTACAATGCCTAACCTAATGAAAGAAACCTATAAACTTAGGCTTCAAATTGAAATTTTTTTTTTCAAATATTCAATAATTATAATAAAATTTAATTTACTTGCAATAATGCATAAGTCGTTACAAGCTATTTCCGTCTCTCTAATCGTTATTTGCAGGTTAATCGTGTGTAATTATTTATTGTCTCTGTGTAAAGTGTACATCACTTACCGACTATTTTCCAATTTGGTTAAATCTGTGTATCCACTCATGTTGCAATCGAATGTTTGATATTTTTTGGTTATTGCTTGGTAGAAACTCCCCTTCTCTCTCTGTCTCTCTCTTCGACGATTGTTTTAGCTTTCGCTCTTTTAAAAATCTACTCTGTTACAATTAGAGACGACTCAGCAGAGCAATGAATGAATTCGCGGAGAATTTTTTTTCCTTTTTACTTGTCTAGTGCACCTGTTTTGTAATCAGGCTAATTGTAATTTTTTTTCTTAACTGTGTAGAAGCCGCTACCTTTAATGTTTAGCACGTCCAGCTCAACTTTTTCTTGTAAAATTTTTCTTAAGAAACACTTTCACTTTATATAGTAATATTTGCTAAAAATTTTTCAGGTAGATTCTTTTTTGTTCCCGCAATTCCCCAATTTGTTGAAATTTATATTGAATGACAAAAAATGCACGAAAATTACTTTTCAAAAAAATTTTTTTTCTTCAGTTGTGAACAAGTATTACGAAATATCAGATATATATCTGATGTGTACACTACAAAACGAGCCTTGTATATATATGCGTGTGTACGATTTGACAAATCCACCCAACTTCTCTTTAATAAAAAAATTTCTTTTATTTCGATTTTGACGGTTTTCCCAGTTTTTCGTTCTTATTGGTGCGTTTGAATGTTGTTCCTTGCCGTTAGCTTCCCAATTCCACAAGAAAAACTATTTTCATCAAAAATGACTAAATAGTTTTCGTTTGTCTATGTAATGATTTTGTTAATATATATTTGCAATTTTTTCAAATTTAATTTCTTCTGGCCACTTTTGCTTTTTTAAAAAAAATTCAAAAAAAAAGTTTTGTACACAATTTCCACACCCGAACGCGTCGTTTGTTGCCTTTGTTGTCCGTTTGAAAAATGCTGGCGAGGAGCGTTCAACAACTGAGCAGTTATTGCAGATATTAACTGCATATATATATATTAAAAGCTTTAGCGCTTTATTATTATTAAAATCAGACTGTGCACTATGTATATTCACAATTATTTTCTCCGTTCATTTTATTTAATATAAAACACAGAGATGGCAATGCAATATTGTTTTGTAGAAAACTCAGTCTAATAACAAACAGCAAAATAAATTTTACTCTCAGAGATATTTCCATAAGAAACACACAGCAAAACAAATCTTACTCTCGAAAAGGGCTTCATAAGAATAAACAGCAAAGCAAATTTTGTTCTCGAAAAGACATTCCTTATTCTCTAAAAGCTTTTTTTAATCGACTTAGATTGGAGATACCAGATTGTTTTGAAATGTCTGCACAGATTAGTATTTGCAAGGATGCCATATTTGACACAAAATATAAGAATTTACCACAAAAATTTGCATTGGGCTTAAAATGTATTAAAGTATTATTAAAGTCGACAGACTTTGCACAACAAATATAAATTATATGCTATATGGATTTAATTCTCTTAAACCGTTTTATAGTCGAAGGCAAGCAAAAGAATTCTTTTAAATGCTTTGTATAAATTGTTAATTTCATTTAATAAGAACGATTACACTACAGATTTATTTTATTTTTCTTAGCGTTACTTCTTATATGAAGCGAAAGCAACCTAGTGGCAACGCTGTTCACTCTTCTCTGTTAAACGATAAATCTGTTCATGCTTCTCTATTAAACAATAAATCTGCTCACGTTTCTCTGTTAAGCTGACGAAGCAAGAAGTGTGGCAAAGTGGCAGAGCAAAACAACAAAACTCTACACTTTCTAACAATTTGATTGTGCGATAAAGTAAATAGTGTCAAATCGTTACTTTACGCAGAGGCCATTAATTTTAATATATGATTGAGCACTTTACTTTATTGAGATTTGAGCTCGCGAATTGCCATATGGCAAATATGGCAAATCATAGCGTCTTCCATGTATAGCAGCACAAAAAGAAATGATCATTATTTCTTTTAAGTTTTAACGTTCTTCAATTTATGTTTACCTTACACTAACGCACATTTTTTTTATATTGCGTGATTTGCAATTTCGGTTGATACCATGCATTATTTTGTAAGAAATCAAACACAGGTAATAAGAACCATTTATTTTAAAGTTAAAATGTTCTATTAGAGAGTTGGATTAATTAATAGACAAAAAGTCTCTTGATGATGTTATCAAATTTAAGCAGATTGTGAAGAATAACAAAATTGCTATTTTTTCCAAATTTGTTGTTTATGTTTATGTTGATGCCTTCTTGTTCTACCATATGTTTTTGTTTACATTTTCCGGCAAAGCAGCGCGGCTGCCCATTGTGTAGCCGCGCCTTGGGCTTTAGGTCTTTTTAACCCGAAAGCAACCGTTCATTGTGCCAACTCCCTAAGATAGATATAAAACAGGACGTAAAATAAATTATAATTGGAAAAAAAATTCAATACAGAATTATTCTCCGGTTTTACCAAACACTTGTTGCATTATAAGAATTTCTCATTATAAGAATTATTCTCCGATTTTATCAAACACTTGTTGGATTATAAGAATTATTCTCCGATTTTACCAAGCACTTGTTGCATTATAAGAATTTCTCATATAGCCTTGTGAATAAGGAATTGAAAAACGCTGTAATCATTTTTCGAATAATCCACTTAAAGAGAACTTACTGGAAAATATCATTGTAAATAATGCAAAAATTGGATTACAGTTAAATATCTTCAAGATTAAGATTAAATCTTGAAATCATATTCTACATTTAAGTGGATGAAAAGGAAATCGATCTGAACAAAGTGTAAATAAGAAAATAACATATATAATAAAGCGTGAAACCTCACGGAAAATCTGTCAAAAAGGAAAAAATTTTAAATAGCAAAACAGAAAACATACACACACAAATCTTGTTTTGAATATTTAAGAAAATTTTAAAAATAAAATAATAAAAAGAACTATGTGTTAAATAAGTGTATAAATAATATTTAATAGCTCTCGTATATTTCACAATTTTTAATGTTTAATGTTAATCACGATAACTCAAATAATTCAAACTTTTCAGTTTTGGTTGTTAATAATAATAATGATAATTTAATTTTATTTTATTTACTTAAGAGAGAATTCGCTCGCGCTGTAACAAAATCCTTCAAATCCATGTTCCATGTATTTGGAAAAGATATGGCCAAGATAAAATAAAGGATTATATTGTTTGCGGATATTATCTTTCGCCTATAACTTTCTATATATTGAAGATTTACCTTCAAAATGTCGTATTATGACTATCATGAAAGCGTCGCTGCTAACATACTCTCTTCCACTCCTATACTATAAAAGTATTTAAAATCGCTATGGATTCTGCGTGAGCACAATATCTTTCCAATTCAAAAGGCTCTTTCAAGACTGAAACAGTGCAGTCTACGTGAACAGATGGATTATTGATCAATTACAAACAGTAAAATGCGAATGTATTATTCAGAAAATGTAAGCTGTATATGTAAGTTTTACTTGCACATTTAATCAATTTGATAATTTTAGATTCTGGGAAATGGGTTTTTGAGATTCATTTCCTTTTATATGAAAGATGCCAGTAAACACACTCCCGTTTTCTTGAAACTATATGATTCAAATCTCAAAAGACTGGATGATTTTACTAAAAACAATGAATGCCAAAAAGTACAAGCACATAATGCGGCTATTACTTATTATTTGAATCATTTTCCAAAAGAAGACTGTCTCAAATTTGAGAAAACATCTACGATAGCACTTAACTCTTCTGATCTTCCGCCTTGTACTTTAAGTTTGTTCTCCAAATTGATAAACAGTGCAGTCTACGTGAACAGATGGATTATTGATCAATTACAAACAGTAAAAGGCGAATGTATTATTCAGAAAATGTAAGCTGTATATGTAAGTTTTACTTGCACATTTAATCAATTCGATGATTTTAGATTCTGGGAAATTTTTATAAATTGAGGTAACTTTTTCTCAAAGAAGAAGAAAAAACACTCAGAATGTGTATGAGAAAAAATACATATGATTTTTCAATTAAATTTTTTTAGCAAATTTTTTCCTCATTTGGAGGTCATGCAGGTCGTGGCCGTTCTGGCAGCGTTAGTAGAAACAGGTATATGGATAATCAGCCGGATTATTATCACGCAGGTAGAGTTAAATCACAATTGCCACCATCAAGTAGTGCAATTCGATCAACACTACCTGCTCCGCAAACTATTCAACCAACACGGCGTACAAATTTTTATCAGCCCCCACACCCGTAGCCGTAGCATCATCACATAATTTGCATACGTATTTTTCCAATAGTAACTTGGATATGTCGGGTGAAAGCGTTCATCTAAATAGTAATCATAGCAATTATGAGAATATCGACCGAGTTCTCCTTTACAGCACTCTCAGTCGACTTATTCCCAGCGAAGCTATTCTACCAATGAAAAGCACGGAAATTCCTATGATGGACATGCTAACATGCAAAGAGATCGTCTAGATTGTCTTCAGTCGAATTTTATGCAATATCCAAGGGGAATATCTCGACCAAAAACTCCACCGTCTTCAAGCCATTATATATTCTGAAATACTGTTTACCTCCCATCACTAGTTTTCATAAAACACTTACTTTTGCAAGATTGCTATAAATACGCGTAAGAACGAAATACGGAGCGTGCGCGACCGATTTTTTCTAATTTCAAAATAGAAGTTTTTGTCGTATAGATGCGTAAGCGTGGCAAACGCGCCTTTTGAAAAGTTCAGGTCACTTTCAAACTTTTTTGCAGCCGATATCTTCATTTTCGATAACGGTAGAATGTTTGCCGCGCAAATTGGCCAAGAATTTATATACTTTCTGGGGTGTTTCTGCGCGTTATAAAGGCATTGCAAAAAAATTAAATTTTGATATGCCATATTATTGGGTAGGCGTGGTCAATATTTCCATTTTTGTAGAGGTAGCAGAGCTTAGAATGTGCGTTCAAATTTTTGTACAATGATCTGCTGTAGTTTATGAGTAATGATCAAAAAACAAATTTTGTATTCTGCTTGAAAAAGAGAGATGTTCTCAGTTTCCGTGGTCCTGTAGACGTGTCCTTCGACCGATTTGGGTCATTGTCAATACCAACTGTAAGCATCTAATAACTTCCAATGTTTCTGTCGTTTTTGAAGTCGGTAGTCTCATATTTGCGGCCAGGAGCATGCTTAAATCAATTCAAAATTTGATGCTGATCAAGCAAGTCGAGGCCGTAATATGATAGGCACACTTTAAGTTATTGCTTATATTGAAGCCTCTCTCCGATTTTGTCATTAAAGTTAACAAGTGAAAGCCACCCACCGCAAACAATTTGACATCTTGGGGACTACGAGCTATGCATTCAGCAATGCTGCGTGATGCAGGCGGCGCCGCACGACTATTGAATTAGTTCTGTCTAACATCATCAAATAAACAACATTTATAAAAACTACGTAGCGATTTGAAGGGTTGATAATTCCAAAAATGAAAAGCTGAGAAGAAAAACATAATAAAATAAACTCGAATGCGAAATTCTCGCCGCGTATTTCATATTTACCATCTTGACAAAAAGTAATCCACGCCGGCCATAACACTGGCGAATATGAAGAGCGCGTGTATAAGAACAAGAACGAACACATTTTCCAAAAAGCAGTAAGATAAATATACAGGCTATATATACAGGAGGTCTAACGAGTGATCTTAATCCCTCGACGTTGATTTACCTGAAAATGAAATATCATTAATAAAAAATCCATTTAAATATATTCTAATTATATACTTACGTAACATTGTGGGCGTTTTTAAGACCTGCCGCTTCTATAGTCACTGTAGTATCACTTAACTCTCTCGTAGGAAAGGAAGAGATCAATATAAAGTTACGTTCGGCGTACTGTGGACGAGCTCTGCATGCAAACAAGTTTAGTTTTAAACGACAGATATAACATTATGAAAAACTTACGTCTGTATGTAAGTTAAAATATCACCAACTGTGTGATTGAGATTAAACTGTGCTGCCAAGTGCGTCCCATCCGCCAAACGTACCTGTAGCGTCGTAATGGGTTGTGTGTTATTTAATTTAAGCTTCTCCTTGGCGGAGGACTCATCACTTGCATCATTTCCCGCAATACAACAATAGGAGCCGGGCTAATATTTGGATTGTTTTGTAAATAGTTTCTTAATGATTCGAACGATTCAACAAATAGAAAAATAGAAATAAAGATTTATGTATTTACCTTCCATGTCCGGATCCTTTAAAAAGCTTCACGACAGAGGCAAGCTTTTTAAAATGCTCTTGTCGATGATCCTCTACGTCTATTAGTCTATCCCCCGTTGTTTCGTCCATTACTTGCACTGTCTGTTTCCCCATTATTTCTGTTTCTATTTTTATTTTCCCGTCTGATATTAGTTGTTTAGTTAGCCTTTTCGCTGCGTGTTTTAGCCCTAACTTATGTGCGTACCACAAATACGCGCATAAGTTCGTTCGTTTGGTCCCTTGTTTCTTTTCAAACTTTGCAAGATTCGCTTTAGTACGTAATACCTTGTGTTTGACATCGTCTGTGGTTACACGCTGGTTTAGCTCATTACTAAGTTTGTCCGCCAACTCTCCAGCTAACGTGTTCCAAACAACGTGTCTCTTGTTTAGAGCCCACAAGTCGGGATACCTATGCAGCAGTCTGCTAAAAATTTCATTCGGGATGAACGCCATAATACAATGCCTATATATATATATATCTAATATATATATATGTATAATAAGAATAAATCCTAATAAACCACTTGCTAATATAGCAGTCTGGCAGTCAAAATTCAACAACATTTTTTGTAAATATTTAAATGGTAGTTAACGTCCGAAACGGTGCCTAGTGCAAAGTATATTAAAAAAAAATATATATATATTCAGGAAGGATGAAATAATGGCAATTGTAATATTTTCTTATTGCTGCAATAAAACGCTTCTTTTTTGATATCATACATGCAACGTAAAGTGCATACTATTTTCTTTAAATATTATTCAAATTTTATTACAGCTAATCAATAAATATATATGAATTATGAAATTTACTTGCAGGTTACAATGCTGGAGAACACAGAAACTGGTATGAAAATCAATTTATTTAATCGGCGCCGGTATAGATCCACGTAAAATGGATGAATTTTCGAACACGAGCTAGTATAAGAGGATATAAAGGATAGTTGCTGAAGTCCGGCTTCTTTTGTAGCGTAAATAGAAGAACTTACCTACAAAAACGTGTATTTTTCTCAAAAGATTGTTCAACAATACCACCGCATTCAAAGGCTGTAAGGTAGATTCTTTATTTTGATCCCGTACTTGATATGAAATTTATGCGTTGCTTTCTTTTTTCTAAATATCCATTTTTTAAACTTTATCACAGTTATCACTTCGCAAGCCGGTGCTGCATATTTCTTTTCTTTGTCATGCTATCTAGACGCGATCTAAAAATCCGTTAATTGCAGATTCTTTATCATGAAATAAAAAAAAGGAACATGTATGTGTGCAAAGTGCAGAGCACAGAGTTGCCTGTAATAAATAAGAAATAATAAGAAAAATATGGCTTCCCTAAAAAAAAAATATAGTTTTTCTGTTAAGAAAGTAAACAATATAGTGTCTCTGTCTCTAAACTGAAAAAACGAGAAGTGTGGCAAAGTGCAAAACTATATATATATACTTTGCAAACGTTTTGACAAACTGAATATATCCCTCACCCTTCCTTCGGTCATAGGTATAGTGAATGTAATATTCTACAAATGTCCACATTTATTCGTTTTATAATAATTTTATAATAAAAAAAATGAATTATTTTTAAATCAAAATGTTTTCAATAAGTAATTCTTCAGAGTATGGAGTACAACATTGACTTACAAGAATATTCTTTTTGATTGGTTATTGAAGCAAAGAATCAACAAAATGAGTTTCAAAGAAGGAGCATAGAGATGGAGTTCACTAACGCATTTAAATACAGAGAAAGACTTGCTTAAATGTTTTGAATTGAAAATCATATTTTAAAATTAAAATAAATTCCCTTCGTTGTTTGCTTTGCATGTCTTATAATATAATATTGACTATAAATCAAAATTGCAAATGCGAATATCATAAAGAAAACTTAAATTAATGCAAAATAAACAAACATAAATGAGATAAAAACTCCAGGAAGTTGAAATCACATTTTGGTAGGCGGCATAGTCTTCGCTAACATTTTAAACGAACGTTTTTATACAAAAGTTTGAAAAATCGGTATAATAGACTTTTCTTTCTTCATCGCAGGAACAAATTTTTCGGGATGATCCTATTATGTTGTTAAATTAACTGCTAGTTTTCAAAATGCTACGTTCTGAATAATAATTTCTTAAATTTACCATTAAATTTGTACAATCTCGTAATTGTATTAATTTTGCTCACAGATGCGGAAAATAAAAAATCACTAGCCCTTTTAATACGACTCTGCTGATTCTTAAAAGCATATGTTCGCTTAGCCATTTCATGATATGCTTAATTGTGTTACCATTATTGCATTCATTTACGTTTTATATACAAAAAGAAGTTTCGGTAAAGCTTCCCTTTGCTAATTTGTGCAAATATGCTGGAAGTTTGCCAAAAGAAACATATGTTTTTGGGTTTAGGGCTTCTAGTTTCAATAACTTTGGTTGTATTAATATTGGAGTCGCGTCTAACAACTTCGGTGCGTCAAAACAAAACCCAACAATTTATAATCGAAAACAATTCCACATGCTGGATGCGAGAAGAATATACGGTTATACAGGAATGTCATCCGTGCACAGATTTCGATATAGTTAGCCGCAGTTTAGGTGTTTGCATACACACTAATTACAAGGAAGTGTTGCGCTGTAAGAGCGGCGAAACAGTGACAAAGAGCTGTGATCGCGTAGCTCTCATAGATCAAAGGAATTTTGTCAAATTTGAGGTATGGTGTTTTACGGTGGGCTTGTTTAGCTATTTGCTATCATACGCCCGCTACCGAGTACTCTCGCGCAGAACACACCAGAAATTGGAAAGGCGGTTAAATCGAGTGACTTAATTGAAATATTTTAATAATAACTTTATTATTAAGTACATGTAGTAATATAATATAATTTATGTAAAATATAAATCGTAAAAGTGTTAAGGGAATGTTTTAATTTTTCTCTATGGTAGCCAACACTTAATTATGCCAGTTGGTTACAAATTCAGATTCGGTGCTTTCCACCGTGCTACCGGTGGCTGGAAGGCTCCGGGTGTTTGATGAATTACCGGCACTATCACCTTCAGAAGACAAAGCGTTTCCACTGTTACTACCGTTTGCTTTAAGCGAAGTATCCGTCATAGGCAAGGGTTTGGCCACACCAATCCGCACAACCCCTTTCGGTGCTCCTTTTAAAGCTTGCACAGCTTGATCTAAAGTAGCATTTTCTAAATTAATGTTATTTACGAATAGTAAACGATCTCCTGGTATTAAACGTCCATCCAATTGCGCGACACCACCTGGCACCAAAGAGCGTATGACGATTAAGCAATCATTGGAATCCATGGGATCTTGATAATCTAATATCGAAAAACCTAAGCCGCGATCACCTTTTATTAATTCGATTATTTGCGGCTCCGAAGACCACATCGCTAGACCAGTTAGCGGTTCTAAAGAACGTGATTTCAGTTTAAAGGAATCTTCGTTTGTTGGCGATGAAGTTGCCAAATTTCCATCTGATTTGGCTTTAACTAAACGATCAGAAGACGGTATTAAGTTGTCGAAATTATTGCCTAACTTGCGCAACGTATCATCTGAAAAAGGTAGCAATTCGGTTCTACCACGTCCACACACCATACGCACATCTTGAGGCAACTCCTTCAATATTGCTACCACTTCAAGGTGGTTCATGCCAAACAAACGCTCTCCGTTAACCTCCAGTAATTCGTCACCCGCTCGCAGTTTGCCATTCACACCTACTGGTCCATCGGCTAAAATGGAGCGTATATAATGATGTGGCCGGACCTCCCGGCCACCCTCCACATCAACAGTGCCTTCCAGTGAGATTCCCAGTCCACCAATTGGAAATTTCTTTATCTGCGCTACGATAATGTCGACATCGGAACCAACGGTATTTTTCCACTTTCTTATAATTTCTTGTTCTACTTCAGGGGTTAATTCCGGTTCGGTATAATATTTATGTCGCGCCAAGAGTATATTGTTTTTAGCATGTACTGAGGGCTAAGAAAACAATGTTTTTTTAAAGAAAATTAAAGAGGACGCCTTCTAACTCTTACCTCTTGATCGCACTCTGGGGCACGTTCTGGAGATAACTTGGGAAGCTCTTCACTTATGTTATCGACGCCGAAAGCGGTCGCACTAGTGGAAGCAGTTGACGTTTCAGCTGGCTTCACGAACGTCGAATGCATGAATGCGTCAGACTCCGGCAGAAAACTGCTCACCTCTAAGCCCGGAAAATAAGCAGACATTTCGGAACTGCTTGTCATTAGGAGCGATGTTCCCGCTGTAGAACAATGCTGTGCGGAACTACGTGACGGTGTAGAGGTTGCGCTAGTAGGTATTTTATCGTTAGCCGCTATGGCTTGTTGTAGTTGTTCATATTTCGGTCCACGTAGATAACGTTCTAAACGCAAATTTACTACCTGACCCGATTTTTTTAAAAGTTCTACCGCCTGATGATTAGAAAAACCTTGCAAAGATTGCCCATCCACTTCAATTATGCGATCGTTAACATGTATGCGTCCGTTGAGATCGGCCGCAGATCCAGGGGAAACACTTTTAACAAAGATGCCGCTGAGCTCCTCTTTCTCGCATACGTAACCAGCTATTGTTATACCCAAACCATTTGCATCTTTGGTAAGTTCCACTTGCAACGTTTCAGTTTCTGGCAGCTCCAGTAAGTCAATCATTGGTGATTGTGCTGCAGCTCCACGATATATAAAGCGTTCATCTTCGGTTGCGGTTTGAGGAGTGGAAGCATTTGAACTTTCCCCGAATATCTCAGGAAATCCTGTAGATATTAGATAGCGCTCCAATTCGGCACGGTCAACTAAAACACGTGCAGGCACAATCGCACTGCCAGGCTCCAAATTAAGACCAGTTGGCAAAGGATTTTCTATAGCTCTCCCCACTACTAGACGTACATGGGTACCAGACTGTCGTAAAACGGCAGCGACTTGTTCTGAAACCATTTCTTGTAAATTTACGTCTCCTATTTGAAGGATATGGTCGCCCGAGCGAAGGCGGCCATCTCTATCAGCTACACCCCCTGGCAATATAGTTTTCACAATAACACCCGATGTTCGAGCACCGATTATACCAAAACCTAAGCCAGTGCCGTCATTGACCAATTCTATAGCCTGTACTTGAACGTACTCAGTATGAAAAAGTTCTACCCCAGACAATGAAGGTATCTTCGTATGTTGAGCTTCCGTTAATTCGTCACCGATTTTACCACTTGCTATGGGGCTAGTACTATTTAATGGTGAAGACAAACGCTCGTCAAAATCATACATAACATCGCCACCATTTACACTAAGCACTAAATTCCCAGCCATATCGATGTCGAAATCATTAGGCAACATTGAGGGATGCTGTGTTAGCTGAGCGTTCAGTTCAGATAACGAATCCTGAACGTGAACGATCGTCCGAAATACGGGATCTCGCAGTATATCTACGATTGTCTTAATACTCTCATCTGTTAACGCTTGCAATTTTGCATCGTCGCTTTCATTAACACCCCGTTTAACAGCCTCGATTTGTTGCAAAGCACTTGAGATATCTGCACTCAAATGCATTTCTATGGATTTATTGGAATGGAGCTCAAGCGCAGCAATTCAGGCTAAATATTTTGCAGACTACTTTCAAAAAAACAAAAGAGAGAATTGCTTAGAGTATGTAGAGAATTTAATTTTCGCTAAATAATAATTAGTTCACTTATTGCACTGAACCCAAATTTATTTCTTTAGACATTAATAACAAAGAATTGTAAAATTTCTTTCTTTTTATTTTGCTAATGAAAACCAGGGAAGGTAGCGAATGACTTCAGTATTTTGCGAATATTAATGTTGCCAGATTTAGCAATTCTTTAAAAACAACCTTTCCATAAACATATTTCACATCCGCTTTGTTTATAATTTTTTTTTTTTTAAATTTTGCAATTAGGATTTGACTTATATCGAAAATATACAAGAACTAACATTTCAGACAAACGGCAGAATAAAAGTTCGTAATTAAAATAGAATGTAAAAAATTGTGTAATAGATCTAGTTGGGAATATGTTGAAAGAGACACTTGGTCTTTATAGCACAATTTCGATGGTCTCTTTATTAACTCCATTGACCGGTCTTTCCGATCTCGCCTGTGCATGCGATGACTTTACATTGTAACCAAGTGTTTAAGAGTCTGGATAAGTAGATGGATGCCAAGTACCTGACAAGGCGCCTAATTCATTAACAAGATCAAAAGAATTCATGTAAAAAGAGAACCTGTTTTTCTTTTCAACTAATGTAATTTCGTGTAAAAAAATCGTGTAAAAAGAGAATTACGTCTATTTTTGATCGAAATGACTCTTAAATCAATATCAACAACTTCTGGAGACGCCTATTACATGACACGAAATAACAATCAACCAATAAGACATTACACTATAATATCCTAATGCTTTTTTCCACGTATTCTAGAAAATTTCAAGCATCTATTAATTAAAAAAGAAACATTATTATTAGCCGGATAGCATTAGCACTGTTAGAAAATCTCCGCCTAACATTACAATCATCTCAAGTGGAAAACGTATGCCAAAGCGTTCGGACTGCTGAAATAATAATTTTTCTGAACACTTTAATGTATTAATGGATATAGAATGCCCCTTCGATATTAAACAAGAAAAATTTAATAGAATTCTTTACGAAACGGTCTTTTTACAAGCTAATATGACCGGGGAGCTCAAGGCGTGAATTAAAACATGATATATGACAATGTAATTTAACCTATTACTCAATAAGCCTCTTGCCAGACACATATAAATAAGGCACCATTGCTGATAGAGCTATACGATCTCTGGATAGCAGCAAGTTTCACACGATGTCCCTCAAAATTTCATGCCATTCTGACAGTGGGTTTACAAACAGATTTTAATATCAATACAATATTTATTCTTTGCTCTAAATAAGTTATAATACTAGTTTGGTTATAATTTCTATAGATTATCTTTTCACACGAATAAAAACAATTTCACTAGTTATCGTGTCACTAGTTTCACTAATTTCACTATATGGGTGTCATTAAAATACTATATATCGGCTGAAAAGTAAACGCAATCGTGCGGAGAAATTCTTCCCTCATAAGTTCTCCTAAGAACAGTCGCCTTCATTGACTACTTCTTGTCCGCGAGTCTACAATTAACCAATTTATTCTGGTATAAACACGCGACACAAAAGATCTCTTGTTTCGATAAATAGTATGCTAAAGGTTTGTAATAATTGTCGCAAAACATTGCATGATTCCTCATTCTTAGTAACACCTTGACTAATCGTAAGACAATATTATTGGTGGCTCCCAAACCTGCCTCATCGCCTGCAATGAAAATTTTCACAGATGAAGAAATAAACTGTCAAAGATTATAGTTGTGTTCACAGGTTTGATAAAATTAAACTTAAAAACACTTTATGCAAACGTTGCTATATAAAGAGAAATGAGATTTTATGAGGTGCGAGATCACTATCTGGATCACTATGCATTTAAAGGTTAAACACTGATCAGCAGATTAATCCAAATGTGCTTTGGCGTTATGACGGGTATCTAAGATTCCAAAATTCGCCCTAAGGCGAAATTTCTTTAATTGATTTTTTCTCATTTACAATTTTGATAAAGTTTTCTTTTTATTATTAATAATTATTGAAATAGCAAGTTGTTTTTTTTTATATTAATTTCTTGTTCTTGTTGTTCTTGTTGGTTGCTGTTGTTGTTCTTTATATCATAGTATGTCAATATTATTAGTGTAGATGCTTTTTTACATTACATCATAAAAATTTAATTTAATTTTTTTTTTTTATTATAAATTGTAAAGAAATTACGACATATTTTTTGTAAAAAGGGAGTTAAAAAAATGAATTAAAAAAAATTATAAAAAATATATACAAGAAAGAAGTATAATTTTAAAAGTTTTTTTTTTTAAATTTTAATTAAAAACAAGCATTTAATTTAGCTTTTGCACATACGCATATAAATGACTGATTTTTGAAACCATTTTAAAAAGGAATACATTTTGTTCATTTTAAGAAAACATTTTTTAAAACAAGTCTCTTTTTTTTTAGTTCTTTGGATTATTATATATGCAAGTGTATGTGTGTGTCTGTGTGTGTTTATGTTTCTATGTGTGTTGGTGTATTTAGCGCCATGCTTTAGCTTTAAATATTCTTATTGTATATATAATATTAAAAATTAAATTTTATATATTTATTTTTAAATATGTTTTCCTAACTACGGGAAAATAAATTAAAAAGAGTTTATGAAAGAAAACCTAAGCGTAAAGCGAGAGAGAAAGTGTGTGAAGAAAATTTAAAAATTAATAAAATCTTTAACAAGTAAATTAATTTTACTAAACTCGAACCACGTCAGTTGACGTTTTGACTATCCTTCAATATGAGGGCTTTACAGGAAATTATACATTTACATAAAAACGGTGTATAATTTTTGGCCCGCTATTGAGAAAATGTTTGAATGACAACATTAACTAACTGGTGCAGGGTATCTAATGGTTGGCTTTGCTCGATCATAGTAGTCTTACTTCTTTATTTCTTATATTTGCTATTCTTTTCTAATTCACGCGAAGTTTTGAGCCGTTTAGCCCATGCTGGCGAAAGCGAAAGTGAAGTAAAATTTTTCATACGTAATCATTCCCCGGTCCCTTGAAAAACTCATTACGCAATGATTGTGTTCAGCACATTTTAAAATTTCTGCGAGCGTTCTTTTTGACGCGCAAAACAGCGATGTATTCATGAAGACGAAACGAACTCATATGGGGATAGTCACGTATGAAAAATTGAGCTTTTTACCAAGCAGCTGAATACCAAAGTAACAGCTAAGTTCCAGCTACGTGATTACTCCCGAGGTTTAACTGTGTATGTCAGTTAACACAATTGAAAGCCAACCATATGCTCTGTTCAGAAATAAACCATGAAATGAAAATCCAGAATCCGGTATGGTAGAAGTAACTTCACCTGTTCACAGCAATGAACGTATTTGACTCGCGCATCATGCAGAACATATTTTTATATGAATCGAGAGCAGATATCTTTACTGTATATAAACATGGACATTTACATATGCAATTCTATACAGGAGAGTTGGCACGCGATGCAAGTGCATTCATTGTGTGCAGCCCTTTTAACTTTCATATTCTTTGGAGTTGGAGACTACATGCCACCGTCATGGTGTGTTATCATCAAATCATATCGTCTCTCATATACCTCAGATCCGCTTTCAAAAATGTCTTCACAGAGAACCAGGCTGTATACGTAGCGTTAAGGAAAAATTACTTTGAATGTATAACAACAAAATAAATAAATTGTCCAATTAACCAGTGGAGAACTGTACGTATAACTCATGCCTTGTCACGGAATAATTGGATAAAAATATGCGAAATTAAAATGAGATAATAAATAACTTAAAAATTTTTTTTATTTATATTTATTTAAACACTTTTAAATCAAAAGTGAATTTTATTTGGCTTTAAATAATTTAGTTTTATGCAAAAATTTTAATAATATTTACTTATGAGTGTATATAAATTGGAAGGAAGGGAGGAGAAAGATTTTTATAAATATTTATTTATTTATTTTTTTTCTTTACCTTTTGTTTTAATATCTGATGAATTGATTGGTTATGAATTGATGGTTAGCGAGTTCTTCTTTAAAAATGTGAATTCAAATTTGTTTTTTTCTTTTCTTAGTTTCATTTTCAATCATTTCTTTTGGTTTTGTTAAGCCTTATCCTAGTATTTTTATCGTGTGGGTGTGTGTAAGTATGTATGTGTGTGTGTTTGACTATATTAAGTGTAAATAGCTGTTAATTATAATTCTTTTAAATTTAATAAAATTATTCGGTATTTGTTGTATTCTTGTTTTTATTGCTGTGGTTTTGTTATTTTCTCATTTTCATTTTCAGTTTCTTTTCTTTTTCTTTTTTTCTTTCCTTCTTTGCTAATGCTTTTGTAGTATGTAAATTTTTAAAGAAGCTATATCGTAAACCATGCCTCCTATTGGTTTTAAAAAAAACATTAAATCAATTTTTTGTTAATTAATTATATTTTAATAAAATTTCGCATTTTCTAAGCATTACCGCTGTAGTTACGTTTTTCTTTTCATTTTTTTCATTTTTATTTAATAAGCATTCTTCCATTAGGCTTTCAAAAGTCTATACACCCTTGCTTTTGTTCTCTATATTTTTATTTTTTATTTATAATTTATATTAATTTTTAGCATTTTTTATATTTTGTTTTTTAATACAAAAGTTATCAAATTGAAATTATTTTGTATATATAATTTATTAATTTTATATTTCACACACATATATATATATATGTATGTATGTATTTATGAATATGTATATATTCATAATAAGATAGAAAAATGGAAGTGGGGAAAAGAGAGAGGGTGATAATAAGAGAGAAAAAGTGTGGATATTAGAAAGACATTTAGAGCAAAATATTTTATTTCATAAATTTTCAATGAAATAATCGCTTTCATATAGTTTTTTCCCCATTATTATAAAAGAAATAAAAGGTGTAACTCATCCTTTTTCATTATTAAGAAATAGTTTTACTTTGTTTTTGTTTTCCGTTTACATATACGTATATATATATATATACATATATAAGTTATTTTATATTTTAAAAATATATTTAATTTTACATTAGTATTTAGCTTTTTCAATTATCACTTTTTTTAACCTTTAGTTTTTAAACAGAATATGTTAATAGCAAAAACAAAAAAAAAAAACGACAAAATTTAAATTTTTGCCAACTACAATAACTATCTCAAATCTCAAATATTTTTATCATATAAAAAAAATGCAAGTTTTTTTGCTTTTAAAAACATTTTGTGTTTGCAAGCACGGTCACGCCTCCAATATTCAAAAAAATTATTATTGTTTCATTGTAATCGATTTTTCCTTTATAAAATTATTATGCTTTATATGACAATAAAGACACCCAGAGTAGCCAAAGAACTTATCGTATAGCTTTGATCGACCTACGCCACCCCTCCTCACTAGCGGTGGCCCACTGTAATGTTTTATTTTTTTTAAAGGGTATTAATCTGCTACAAACATAATTGTGAAATGCAACATATATGTGAAAACTTTGTTTAAAACTTGACACGTAATACTTAAGTGTTCTCTTATTAAAAATAGCTTTGAAAATCAACTAAATCGATCCAGGATTCGTATACAAAAGTAAAGAAATCTTATAAAAAAAATTTACGCAAAAGCTGGTTATAGCCCGTTTTTGTGGGAGCAATTGACTTATTCGAATTAACAAAAATTGATGACTTTTCCTCCCTCGCCATTATATTATGATTTGAAAACGTTGGTCTTATCTTCAAATTTTATTTCAAATTTCTTCCCGCGGGGGTTATTACATAGCTAAAAGTTAGTTCCTGCTCGTTCGTTTACCAAACAATTGAAAATGAAAGTGAAACAAACACTTCCAATATACACCCAACTCTTTTTTTACACGGTATTTTTACCCGCTTTTAAAATAGCACTATAGCAATAAAAACAAATTACTTTTTTCTAAAAATTTTTATTCTTGCGCGAATTGCAAAAAGAAATAAATCCTTTTTTTTAGTTTTGATTTTGTTGGTGACTTGGTCTACTAAGGGGAATATCGGACTTTGACATGGAGCGTCTATTACAATTTCAATGCAACTGGGACAACTTACGAAACCAAAAAACAAAAAACAGCTATTGCATGATAACAGACTTTATAACAATAAAAAAACCAACAAAGGCCGTCAATAATGAACGAAATTTTTCATTTGAATCACACCAACAGTTCTGCTGAACTGACATATCTACTGATGATAGCATTTTTAGTTCCGTCTTTAATAAACTGGCCCGCTTGTTATCAACTAGCGACGATAGGTGCAAAGTTAATTTGTTTTCCATAGTTCCGAGTTCTTTTTGGTTTATGCATATATGCAATATGGATTTCATTGTGTTTTCTTTTCTTCGCGCGTATTTTATTAGAGGGTTTTTTTCACATACGAATTTATTTGCAGTGTAAAAAAAAAAGAGTTGGGCGCATAGGTTCATACATGTATGTACTTTTAACTATTTTCTTGGATTGCCACTCATTCTATAATTTTGTAAATCTTATGTATAATATTTTAGTCCCATTAAAATTTTCCATCCTGATTACTCCCCTGGTATAAAATCAGTTGAACTAATCGAAAAAAGAAATAACGAAACAATTGCCCACATAGTTTATAATGTGGGATGGTGCTAAGTTGTACTTGAATATGATATCAAATATCGTAGACTTATATATTGTGTCGTAAATATTTATCCATGGACTAGAAAATACACGATCCACTAGCTAAAGAGAAAAAAATGTAAACATGGAGAGAGGGAGAGAGGGAGAGTGAAGGAGAAAGAAAAAAACGGCTGTGTAGCGATGAAATTTTGCGGATTTTTCTACGATTTGTTGATATCTTGTAGCTGTTTTTAATGCTTATAATTAATGTTGTTAAAAAAGTACATAAAAGTATTTTTTTCTCGTATATTTTTGCGGTTGTAACTAGAAACAATGTTAACTTGATTTTGTGTTTATTATTATTATTATGTTTTTCTTAAATTTTTGTTTTCTGTTATAATTTGTTTGTTTGTCTTTTTGTTAGCTAAAAGACTAAAACTTAATTATCTTTTAATAAATGGATAAAAAAATTAGTTAAAGCGAAATTCTCAATTACAGATAAACGGACCTATGCACCTAATTATTTAGAAAGGAGGTAAAGCAATGTAAAAGCAATTGCAAATATTATTTCAATGCATCAGTCTTGTTTTAGCGGTTTTTTGTTTTGTTTTCATTTGTATGTTTTGATTATTGTTTTGCTAACGTGTATATTAAAGGAGTTTATGATCTTTAATGGAAGGAAGCCTACGATTTCTTACGGAAGAAAAAGGAAGTAAAGTGCAGCTTAACGCAACAAGAAAAAACTATATCAAAATAAATTGTGTGTAATTGTGTTCTTTATCAAGACAAACCAAAAACCTGAGAAAGCAAAGAGAAATAAATCAACTGAACTGAACAACTGCTTCTTTATCTCTACCATATTTGATCGTTAGTTCGACCGAATGTAATGAATTACAACTGATGCAAGACGAAGTAGTACGTATTTGCTTTTAATTTATAAAATAATTAATAAATATTGAAAATAAAAGTTTCATAGTCGAATTATGTGGGCGCAGACAACTGGTAAAGAAGGATATTCTGAAAGGTACTATTTCGAGGGTAAATTCAATTCCATAAAATGCGTGAATTGTGCCTGTGCCTGTGCCTGTGCCGGTATTCTTGGAAGTTTTCTTTTGCTCCAGACATTCCAAAGACGTTAATAGTTTTTTTTGTGGGAAAGTTTCTGTAAAGATTTTCTGCTCATCACCATAGTCTACTAAAATTCTTCAACGAAGACCTGAGCTCACCTTTATTGTTAACATTCTATTTTTGAGCTTGGAATACACTGTTAAGAAATAAGAATTGATATAGAAAAATATTCCTAAATAATCGAGATAGTCGTGAGGAAAGAAAACAAGCAATCATTGGTTTGGCACGTCTTTTATGAGAAAGGAAAAATGAACGGACACAGAGACTTTTCTTATAAATAGAGCAACGGAACACGTGAAATCTATTTAAGAAAAGTCAATTCTTCTTAGCAAGCTATGAAAAAAAAAAGTAAAAAGTTGGCGGCACTTTATTTTCTTTACATATGAATTATTCTATTTCATTATATAAAAAGAAATTCTGCTGTCATCTTTTCTTTGCTTTAGCTTGCTCGCAATGGGAATGCGGTTTATTTGAATTCTTTCAATTTTTTCTTACGTGTTGTTCAAAAAATTGTGTTAAAAGAGGATCTTGAATAAAAAGGTCGAAAGTTGGTGATATTACTATGCAAGTTCGCGCCCGTTTACATGCACTGTGTATAAAACTGTGGCTTCCACCGTATTATGAGGGAACAAATGGGGCGGACGAAATTGAAATTGAGAATTTGGCAGATCAATTTAGCGGTATTCTGGGAATTCCCAAATCGGACTGCACATTAGCTCTGATAGAATTACAAGAGAGCGCAATAAGAAAATCGAAAGCACGAGAAGAGTTTGCGACCACAGGTGTTGCCACTTTTAATGTACGACGCGTCAATAATCGCCGCACTCAAAGCACTCAAAGTATTGTGGAAGTTAAGTGTCCTTTAACATCTTTTGGCGTTGTGTTACAGAAAAATATTTCCAAAATATTAGATATTGACGAACCAGATAGAATTAAATGCATTTCTGCTGGTAACATTCTCGATCCATGTCAATCGTTAACGGATCAAGGAATTAAAAACAATCAGCAACTGATGTTAATTATAAGCGAAGCCGGTAAAAAAGAACAGATGCAAGAATTTGTTATACACGCTCGCATACAAAAGATTAAACAGGACCTAGAAACTATTGCCGATTCCAATAGCCACTTATTCGAGATGGAAGATCAAGATGGTAATGCCGTATTGTTACCACCCGCTGAGAATAGAGCAATACTAATTGCTATGGGTATTTGTGAGAAGGCTCGCGTGGCCATAAAACGTGAGAGATATGATGAAGCTTTAATATTATTATTAGAAGCTGATGAAAAATTTATCTATATTTGTAACTCAAAATTTTTGGAGTTTGTCGATAATTATGCATTACTTAATTTGGATATCGTTTGGTGTTATTTATGCCATCAAAACGTTACGCAACTACCCGACGCGCAAAGACGTTTGGAAATTTGTGAAAATAATTTTCGCCGCAGTTACGGTGAAAACTTGCAACGTTTGGTTTACCTTAAAGGTGAAACTTTTTGCGAAAAAGCCCTTATTATGCGTTTGCATTTGTTGCAGGGCGTTGTGCTCTTCCATCAAAATAAACGAAGTGAGGCCTATGAAAAGTTTTTAATCGTCGAGAATGAATTGCGTGCCCTCAAAGTGAATGAGAAGAATTGGGTTAGTCCAAGCAGCGTTTGTACTTTAATTGAAATGGGTTACCAAAGCAAGTTGGTGGTGCAAGCTTTACTTGATAGTAAAAATGATTTAAATATAGCCTTGGATTTATTGCAGAATTATGCTGATGAATTATGTCGTAAATTGTCTTCGGATTATACCTTGGACGCTAGATTAATGCAACAATTGCTACAATTAGGTTTTGGGGAATCTCACGTACGCATGGCTTTGCAAATGTCGCTAAATAATCTTGAGACTGCCATTGATATTTTATTTAAATATCATACCGATTCTGAGGATCTTAATAGTTTTGTAAAACGGATGACAGCAATCGCCAATGAGGAAAATATTCCCTCCACGTCTAATGGCCTGACCAGTTTGGCTGAAAAGATCGCGAAAAAAGCCACTAAAGAGATCGAATCTTGCGCTTCAAAGAAGGATTAATTGACAATGAATTAGATTACTTGGACTTACCATTGGCCCAAGGGGAACAAATATTGGAGCAATATAAACATTTGTTAATATCAAAAAAATAATGTTTCCTTAATGTTTTCTTTTTAAAGAAATTTGACAAAGTGCTTACAATTCGTTTTTCTTTCCTTATGACTTTCAAATTATTTATGATTAATTAAAGTATTAATTAAAGTAAATTTGTTTTTCCCATTTGTTTCTTCTTTTTTTTTATTATTAGATCTATGCACAGTTGTTACTTTACTGTAACTGTAGCTATGAGCAAGAGGAGAAGGGAGAGAAAGGTTTGCTACTTGACGTATAGATTCCCTTTTCGACTAACACAACTTGTCCGTTATCTGTGTTGGAAAGTGAGCGATGGTGAGAAGAATTTTTTGTTTTTTTGATTATTTTTGTTATAGTTTAAAGCATGAAATGCATTTTACTTATGGTTGTTTTTTTTTTTTTTCTTAAAAGTACTTTAAAAATATAAGAAAAATTGGATCTTTTAGTTTTTGGATAGTAAAAAACGTTCATATAATTTCAAATACTCGGGAATGAGTTAAGATTAATTATTAATAAACATGGAAGTTTGAATAAGATAGCGGGGGACGGGATAGACACATTTTTTTGAAGGGGGAAGAACGGATAGTTATATTAATAAAAGACTTAGAGCTTGTCACTTAATCATTATGTTCAGTTTTAGTTTTTTATTATGATAAAAAAATAAAGCCTTTTAATTTTTCTCACAGAAATTTTTCTTTTTTTCGATTTACTTTTTTTGTTTTGTTTATTCATTTATTTATTATCTTTTTCTTTTTTTTTTAGTTTAGTGAGAAGGTGTGAAATTTTTTAGAATATGTATATATATATCTTTTTTTTTTGGAGGGGAGAAGGAAACTTGTAAAAAGAAAATCTGTGTGGATTTTTGAATGAAGTTGGGGGGTGGTGGTGGTATGCTTTAAGGAGGATGCGGAATTATATTCGCATTTTTTTTTTTTTAGGTCTCTCTTGGTTTTCTTTTCTTTTGTTGTTTGACTTATATGTGATTTTTCTTAAGAATTAGGTTTAACTAGATCCGTTAGCCAATGGTTATTATTTGTTGTTCTGTTGCGCCACCACATTTGGCGATTTATAGAAAGTTTGCACAAATTCTGACAAACTGTAAACGATGCCAGGCCCTTTGCCGGGGCTCATACAGATGAAATCACCCAAACTGTGAACATTGCCTGCAAAGTAACATGTGCAAAAAATTATATTCGACCGCAACCGAGTCTCTTATACCCATCGCCGTATAATACTGATCAACAATATGTAGACTCCTTATGATCTGTGAAGTCTTTTTCTGGCTACGTTCAAAAGTTTTTGAAAAACAAGGAAATGTTAATGTTCCATACTATTGATAATGATCGATTTTTTCCAATTTTGTACTTGCGCTGCAGGACCATTCATAGGATATAAATGCAAATTGTGGTTTGTAAGTAACAGAATACTATAGTACCTTTTTTTATTTTTAAAACAGGGGTAGTCTTAGGTTATGTTCTACTATGATCGGGTTCTTTGACCGACTTGGGTCAATTACAATACCAAGCTCCGTGTAAGAACTTCCAATCTTTGGGCCAAGTTTGAAACTGATTGGTGGACACACGGACAGAAAGACATAGAGACGGACAGCCGGACACGTTTCGAATTTATTGCTGATCAAGATGGCATCTACTACTAGTTGTTGCGAACGTCTTGACAAAATGAATATACCGCTCACATGCTTCGGTGATGGGTATAAAAATTATTATTATAATTTTTTTTTTTTTTTTTTTAATAATCCCTATAAAAAATTTGTTTTCTTTTATTAAAACATTTACTATTTGATTGTATAGGAGGATAGGAAGGTGGTGGCTTAATCCAACTACCATCCGGTCTTCGCATATGCCTTCGATCCGAACTGAATTCCATTAAATATGTTTCAGCAGATATAACTCTAAAGAATCTGTAAAGTTATTAATATTGAAAATAAGTTACTCGTAATTGAAATTATTAGACGTAAATAAAAAAACAATTCTTAAAAATACCGATGATGTTCTGGTCTTAGTGCTAAATCTGAGCGAAAGGTTTCCGTTACATATTTGTGAAAATATGTGGGAAATGGTAGGGTTGTATCCAAATCGAATACCAAACATCTATTAGGCGAAGGATTGTGCATAAAAAATACATGATAATCCTGCAATGATAACAACAAAGATAAACAAGGACAATAAGATAAATGTTGAGGATAAAAGAAAAAAGCCATCAAATTTTGATAAATATATAAAATTTTATTCTGTATATGGAACTACTGATTAAGAGTGTCTAAATGAGCTAAATGAATTTGCGGATATGCTAAGTGGTTCAAGTTATGGAGCAATTGAAAAAAGAGAATTAACCTCAAAATGATTACTTTCACGATTTCGTATTTTAATAGGTAACCGGACTCTAACATAAACTTCGATTTGGTCTTCCTCGAACAACTTCGCATCTTCAATCGAAATATCAGCTATGTAGAAAGAGTTAAGTGTAAGGAAAGCCAGTGAGGCTTTCGGTAAACAACACAATTTAACGTGTGCGTATATATTATATATATATATATATATATAGCATAATACTTTGTAACATAACACCAATCAATAATATTTGGTCAGGTATTGTTATAGTTTATTGTCGTATGACTGAAGAATTCCGTTAAGAACCCTTTGTGTAGAAGTAAATTGTACGTTACATATTTACCTTGCTTATAAGTTTAGAGCGATTTGAAATAATTCATCAGAAATACATTGAAAAAAGTAAAAAGTCTACAATGGGACGCCGCCTACAATTAAACACCCTACACAACTGTACTTTATTTATGTAATGATATGGGACGTGATCTAAGAATTGGTCCGATACGAACCATTTGTGAGAGCGTTTGCCTTTGGGACAAAACATGTCGATATACCAAGTTCCATGACGATATCTTAAAAAAACCGACCTATAGGTTGAACAAAAGAAAATAAGAAGGACGGACAGACAGACATGCTTACATCGATTTCGAAAGCGACTTTGAATCGGTCCGAATCGGCCTGAATGTTCATAAAAATCGTTCCATATTATTCACCCTTTCCACATTTATTTAAGGTGCCAAAGTAGTATTTTCTAAGCTTTCTAAGTTTTAAGAGAGTAGATTAATGCCTACGAGGTTACGAAGTTTGGCCTATGTATTTCTTTTCGCACAACTTTCTAAAGCCTCCTAAAAATACAGAATAATTTGATGGGCACAAACTTATATGTTTGGTCAATATATGTACATATATATATATATATATACGTATACTTTATTCTTGCATTGAGCAAATATCCGTGGAGTTTTCTCAAACCGAAAGCTTTAGGCTCACTTTTTTGCTGTTAACTCTAGTAAGCTGTCCTTTTCTTTATCACCTCTACCGGCATGTATTCGTCACACTATGCTACGTATGCACGCAAAAAAAATTATTGGGATGTTGGTTAACTCGGTCGAAAAAAATGGGTTTTCGAAAAGGAGGCAAAAAGACTAAAAGGATGATTTATAAATGTCATTGGCACTCAACAGGGTTGCTTTTTTCATTCCAGAAATTTTGACGTTAAATTCGTTATCAATCGTTGATTAAGCAACAGTTCGGGAAGACAATTTCTATTGTGCAGGAAGCAAAATTAGTCAGAAAACAGTTTCAAACCATTTACATAAGGCTTCCATTGAGACTCGGTATGTGCCGATCACATGATTTAAGTGCAAAAAATTGAACGAATAGCGTGTATATAAGTACGTATGTCTAATATAATCCCAACCACTGGTTTAGAAAATAATATAAAATATCTCTTAAGGCCTTTAAGAAGCCGATACATAACTATTCTCTTCTGTTTCCTTTTTTTTTTCTTATTTTTCATTAGCTTGTTTTCTAATTTACTAGCTTTTAACTCCTTAAACGACTGCACTTGAAATTAAACAACCTAAATATGCTAAGAGGGCCTTTTAAATAAAACTACTATTGTGAGCGTACAAGTGACGGAGTGACAGAGCTCATCTTGGAACGGTAGAAAAACAAATTTTCTTTTATTGCTATGACGATGGTGGATAAAGGAGAGGGAGGGAGGGAGAGGGAGAGAGAGAGAGAGAGAGAGAGAGTGAACACAGGTAAGAGCGTTGCTTGTTATTATAACATGTCAGAAAGTGTTTCCAAACGCAACGCGTGCTAATTCGTCCAAGCACACAAGCGTGCAATTTAACAAGCAGTTGTTGAGCTTTTCTTTGCCTTGGGTTCCGACTGAAGAACAATCAAATGCATTTCAATTGGAAGAAATGCGCATATTATGAGCATCGCTCGGTATTGAAAAATTAAATGCAAATATTTCTTTTTCTTCATCTTTTTTGCTTTTTACTACATTTTTTTTAGAGCTTTCGTAAAAAGCAAATTTTGTTTCCTTCGCAAATTTTATTATATATTAAAATGTCAATAAATACAAGAGAGAGAGAGAGAGAGAGAGAGAAAATAAAGAGATAAAGATAGAAATACAGCTATTTATACATTAGTAAGTGTGCTCATGTTTGATTGCGTGCTCACATTTCTGTAAATAGTGGTGAAGTAACAAAAAAGCAAGTATATGTAGAAAACGTACCCATATCACAACTTGGTCATCGCCACGTCCGGCTTTCTGGCGCCATAATGGTACCGTGCGACCCTCATTCGATACAAACACGGCATAGCATTTATTCAGCTCATCGATACGTGTTTTCTTCACTTGTTCACAAAGTTTCCAAACATTTTCTTCGCTATCAAAGAAGAGAAAAACATACGGAATCAGTACAATAAAAATATTGCAATAAAAAAAGTAGTGAAGTGAAGTGATGTGAAGTGGTGGGCGACAGAGATGTTAAATTATACGCAAAGAAAGGGGAGAAAGGGGTCAGTTAGTTACTCACACTTAGAGGCAAGCTTAAAAGGAAAAACAAAAAAATAAAAAGAATTAAATTAAAAAATGCATTTTATACATGTTGAGATTGCAGTACTGTGGTGTTTATGTACACACACACACACACACACACACACACACACACACACACACACACACACACACACACACACACACACACACACACACACACACACACACGCCGACGCAGCCAAGCATGCAGATGTACTTATATTTGTAGTCGAACAAAGTAAATAAAATATTTTCACGTACTTTACTCACATACGTATGTGTCTGTTGTTTATTCTTGTGCCGAGTAACATATTTACTGGCAAAATAATGAGATTGCAGTAAAAATTCTTCAATGTTATTATGTGTAAAAATTTTTTTTTTTGTAAATTGTGAAAACGAACAAAAAAAAGAAATATATATGTACATATATGAAATAAATTAGAGGAAAAATATTAAGAAAAACAAAAATTCAGTTGCGTTTTCACAGTGAGAAATGAGGAAGAAAGTTATTTTGATCCTTAGGCGAATCTTGATTATTCCCGGCTTGCACATTAGCAAAGATTTACGACTAATTGTGGGGACGTTAACTTGCAGGTTGGGTTCCATTTTTGTACCCAACATTTAGATGACAAGACTAGCTCTTATTATATGCATTAAACGAACGCTGTTACAGTTCGTAAGTAAAAAATATCGACTCCAGTAAGGGGTACAACTTTGAGTAAAGTTTGAAAGGTCTTTTCACAGCAGTAGGAATTGAGTGACTGAAAGAAATTAACCAAAGAGCTTACAAGATCAATAATTTTTAGACAATATCAATCCATATTTCCTCATGTGCGTTCTTAGCATTATTTGCGCAAGGATCGTGTTACACTGAGTATGATCCAAGTGTGCAGAGTCCTGCAGCAACAGATGACGGAGGAGTACAAAAATCTAAGTGAAACGATTTACAAATTTTCTCTGTTAACAAAAATAAGGAGATACTTTGAAGCTCCTCTAGAGCTTACTTAAACAACGGGAGTTGCAAAAGAAATGGAAAATTTAGTTCACCATCGAGTTAGTGCTGTGGGCATAACACTACGCTGTTATAAAGAAAGCAAAGGTTGTTGCCAATATACCTGCATATGCAAATATATATTTATATACATATATACATTTTTTAAGCCGCCATCATGCTGCCGAAGGATAAAAGACGTTTTGATGGGGTTTGCAAAATTCCACGTTTATTTTAAAAAGTTTTTTGAATGATTTCGAAAAAAATTCCTATGTGTAAAAATAAGTAAGAACACTACAGCAGGGCACTTTCCTGTATTACGTACCATACATCACCCGATGGTTATCCATATATCCACTTTTCAAAACAAGGTGTTATATGAGAGAAAGTGGTCTGAATCAAACCACTTTCAATGACGTTCGTCCTTGTGCTAAAACACGTTAGCGTATCAAATTTCAACAAAATATCTCTACTCTACGTTGAACATAAGAAAACAGGACAGGCAGAGAGATCGACGGAGCGACAGACAAGCCCAAATCGATTCAGAAAATAATTTTGAAGATGATTCTGAATCGATCAAAATTATAAAAGATGGATTTATCTCAGATCATTCACCCGCACAAACTTAATACGCCCTTGTATCAAAAGTGGTGTAGGGTGTGCAGTCTATATAAACAATAATTTTAAATTGCATTCTTTTTTATGTTCTTCTTCTTTTTTATTAATTAAAAAGTAATATTTTTTATGATATTTCCTAATATTTTATAAGATCTTAAAAGACTTCATCGGCAATTATTGTAAATATTTTTATTAGTTGTTGTAATATCAATGATTCCTTTCATTACCCATTTATATCTGAAAATTATTGGTTGAATGAATACTGGACTTCGATATACTTATGCATTAGTATTGAATTTAAAAAGCAGTTCATTGACTTTTATTAAAAAAAAGGAAGCAAAAGAAGGAAACGTAAAAATGCTTTGCAAATATAACTTTTTTCATAGCATGAAAACTCTGTATCAATATTTTATTTTTAAATGTTCTTTTTTTCTAAATTGAATGCAATAAGTGAACCATTGGCTTTACTTTGTGGTTTAATATACGTAATACACGTAGCTAGGTAATGAAAGCTATGCTCGGTATTTTAGAAGAAAGCTTATCGCAACAAATAGAATATGCATGAACAGAGAATATATGATTTTTACATATATGTATATAGTTGTATCTAAATATATATACAACGGTAGTAGGCAGCTGTGACAATTATGAAAATGAAAAGTGACACTCTGTGCAGTTAATATTGAAAAGTAAAGCACAGATGCGATATCCGGAATTTAATAACGCGATTATTTAGATCCATGCGATCTCCTAAAAGTCTGCAAAGAAAGTTGGAATTCTCTATCTGTACGCGTTTTCGGTTTTGCGCATTATGACGAGTTCTAGGCATGTAAATATGAAACCGGAATTTTTGTATAAAGACTGGATTTTCATTATAAGAAAATAATAAAAAATCGCCCATCGCTAGAAGCACTTTTTCCCGCCAGTCCGGTAATTTGTGTATGCCACGCCAAAAGGTCAACCAGCCGTAAGTAGTGAAATGTTGGAAGTGCGTGTTCCATCGACCCAAACTCGAGGTTTGTGAATTAAGTGAGGTGAACGCACCGGCTTTGCTATATGGATGAATGGACGAATGCGCGGTTGCCTTTTATGATATTTCGTTCGTTGTAGAGCGGGCGATTCAAATAGATTAATTGTCGCGGGTAGCGTCTAGTATTAACCGTTTTAGAAGACTTTAAACGCTGATAATGGACCACACCATTCTGGTCCCACTAAACTTACGACAAAGAAGACCATTTTCCTGCCAAAGCGATCCAGTCACATAGTTAGTTTGAATTGCACGCTTGGGTCTATCAAGAATTTCTACCTCTGGGATTGTCAAAATAGATGCCCTTGTCACTCTCACTTAGAATATTATACACAAAAGACTTTTTTCTATCCTTAGAGCAAAAGAAAAATGCTCTTTATTAGGCAACCAACTCGAGCTGTTCGGTTTAAGAAAAATTGTTTGTATGTTATGATATGTTTTGGTATTACGATGGCTTATTGTTGCCTCTTGTCTGAACTATGGAAAAAGGAGGACTTTACACACCTATGTGCGTTGGGGAGCTGGTGCTAGAGCCATCCAAGGGTAAATTCCGGTTTCATATTTATACATACAATAAAACAAGAGCCACACCGTGCCCTTTGTTTATTTTTTTTTTTTTTTGGTTTAAAATGAATACAATAGAATAGCAGTCTATAGTAGCGGAGAATGTACACGCTACTCAAGTATTGCTGAACTTCTTACTATCGTTTTTCGTATTTGTCCTGACAGCAGTTTTATTGTTCGATGGAAAAGTGACTCAAACTTTGAAGCAATCAATCTGCTACATATATTCATTATATTAGTTTGGTAATAATTGATAACAACTATTAAAATAAAACACCGATCGTCAGTGCCTTTTTCAGTATCTACCTTGTCATGAACTAGACCGAGTCAAACTGAAGTATCTTCTATCCTCTGACGTTCCAAGTTTTGTCAAGAAAGCTGAACATGAACTATCATGTTCTCAATGCCTCTATCAGATTTTTCGGCCTCTGCTCGACGTAAGCAATAATGAACACCAAATTTGCTTGTGACTTTTGTCCCTATGGCATTGCTTTTTAGGCAGAGCTTTATGAGGTGTAACCCTTCAGTTCAGCGTTTTTTAAAAGCCATCTCATTACCTTAACGCTACGAGAAATTCTCCATATTCCGTCTATAATCTCCGTCGTTCGCGTTGGTACTTCGCGCTGCTGATAAGCACATGTTCAGGTTTGTGATAACATACACTACGTGTGGTGTAGAGACACATTAAGTTTGTGCAGATATATGCAACACACAGAAGCACTTGAGATGGACTCATCTTTTATTATATCGATCGGTTCCAAGCCACTTTCTGAATTGATCTTATCTTGTTTTTTGTGCTCAAGGTAAAGGCCACGTTTTTTGAGATATTTTCATGAAACATATTGAAACCTCTACCGCACTTGAGATTTGAAGCCACGACCATTGAGTTGTTAGTCGCGATCGTTTGCCTGCTCGGCTACTCATGCGAACAATCTAACATTGCTGAAAATTACTAGCTAAAGGTTTGCCAGAACCACCTGCGTGTTGGGGCCGATCGGTTTATTAATAAATCCACAATTAACATTAACAATCTCATTCTTAATTGTTTAATTGAAGGGTTTTCGTAGAAATAAGTATACAACGTCTAGAATTAACAAAATGGACGAGTTCTAGAAAAAAAAGGCTAGATATATATATACTTGCTGAATGATGTCAGTAAAAACCAATACATAACATGAAAAGATATCTAGATCCTTATTTAAGCATAAGCCGTTTAAGCGTAAAACCGCACGCATGTCAAACTGAAGGATGCAGTAAATCCAGTGTTGAGAACAAAGGAAATCCAACGTTCCGTTTTTAACCTAATACTTATGTCGGTTAATGAATTGTATTTAATCCGTATCGAATAAATTTCTGTCTCCATAAAATATGATGTCTGTATGATGTTAAGTCGCTAAACGTTTTTAAAAAAAAATAATTTCAATTCTCAATGGCAGGGAGAAATTTACTGTCAGCTCCTTGTTGTAACTCTCGGTTTTTGTGTTATGGTTTTTAGCCTTCACTTTTCTAAAAATAACAGCCAGTTAAGGAGAAACATTTCCTTTCCATACTTTTGAAGTTATTATTATGTAATGTTCCTTTCTGGTCTTGATATAAAAAATAGTTGAGTCCTTTGTGTGGCATTATCTTGTGTAAGGATGCTCGACCTCAAACTCTATTATATTAATATCTCCCACTATTAATTAACATTCAGTCGATCGGCTAGATTTGCAAAAACATTTTAGAACTTTTTTTTATAGATTTTCATACTTTCGTGACTCGATCAAAAACTAAAGAGAATTTTCAAGTTCCACGCTAGTGCCGTTCACATTGCCTCTTTTGCGCGTTGACAGTGTTGTTCGCAATGCACGTCGCAACTATCATGCGATTGAGAAAAACAGGAAAAAATAACTCATTCGTGTCATTTCATGCTATACGCCAATAGAGAATATATGAATGGAATGATGAGCAAGCCCAAGACGGCTTCGAATAATGATAAAGTGATTTGAGTTCTCGTATCATCTTCACATTTTGCTTTGCAACCGAAGCGTTGCACTTGGAAGGCTCGCTAACGCCCATAAAATTTCACAAAAGGCATACGTAGCAATTTTTATTAGCGTTTCGAATGTGGAACACGTAGTCCCGAAATTTCGGGGCTGTGATACCCTCCTTTACTCTTTGCAAGGCGGCAATCAACTAATTTTCCGGTCGTATTTCCTTTCAATTTTTTCCAATATCAGAAAAAGTAGAGGGCACTCAAAGCAGAAAAGTTTCTAACAATTGAAGATAAGAAAGACAAGGGCAAAATTACGAACTGAATTCAAGATGGCACCTACAGAGACATTCCACTAGGCTGTTTCCTGCTGATAAGCGAGCATTCGGAATGAGGTCTATGCATAAGGAAACTCCAAGAGAAAGAATGTAAATAACAAGGTATCGTATTGGATAATAGTGTGGATCTTTCATATCAAAGTAATATATTCAGGCTTTACGCGGCGGTGAGTATATGTGGTCTCCTCGAAGCGCGCCCTCCGCAATTTCGCTTGAATATTGAATGTACCAAATAATAGGTCAACAAGACGTAACTGTGATTTGAAAAGCTGAGGATATTCCAGAATTCGTCTCACTCTTACCGACAATAACTGATGGAACTGGTTTAAGCCAGTAAGGAAAAACGATCGCTATATATCGATGAATTCACTTTTAAGCTTGACAACAATCGGACACATATTCCAAAGCTCGTCAGGCAGAGTCGTAAACCATAAACTGGGATATTCTACACTACTATTCGACAATATTCGACAGCTATCGTTCCGTGCTGAGTGCCGCTTGTTTCGATCGGTGAGCTTGACCGTGCGAGCAACGCTTCTCCTCTTAAGAGATTTAGGTGCTTCCGTGTACAGCTTTAAAAGACGAGTTGCGTGGGAAAGGTGGAAAAAACTCGTGACCAATGAAGGACAAGCATTTCGTTCCAAATAACGCTTTATTTAAAAGAAAGAAGCTGGCTGCTTGCTGGACTAATATTAAAAAGGCATGGAAAAAATATTTAACAATACTTTCGGAGGAAAAATAAACTTTCATTAATTTTAATCACAAAGCATATAATGAAATTCATTCATAATGTCGAGCATTACCAATTCGTTATCAACTAAATGTAGCTTTTGGGGCAGAAATAAAAACTTTTCATAAACATCTAATGATAGTTACGAAATTGTTTTCTTCATTTTTTAAAAATATTTTACCCAGAAAACATTTTTGAAACATTTATACACTTTCGCAGATAAAAGAGTGCGATATGAATGCATATACATTTACACACATGTTCGTGTCTATGTACTTAAGAAAAGAAAGTTTTATAATAATCGCATAAAAAGGATTTCATATACTCGCACACATGTGCACATATGTACGCCTTTACATTTTATATATATATATATATATATAAGGGAGTGTATTTGTAAAGATATTTGTGTATAACAAAAAACTAGTTATCCGTTGTAATATCACTTCGTTCATTTTTACTTATATTATAGGAAAAGAAGGAAAAAAAAGATAATTTTTTTTTCCTTATTATTGTGATGATGTTTTGCGCTGATGTAAGTCCAACAACGGGAGAGAATGAGGTCAGCATTTCAAAAAAAAGGAAATATTCTTAATGTCGTGTAGGAAAGCAGAGAAATGAATACAAAAAACAAGAAAGGATTTAAGTAGCTTAAGCCTGGAAGTCATAGTCATCGTCATCATCATCATCATCATCATCATCATCATCATTATTATTATTATTATTATTAGAAAAACTGAAACATTGCGGATGCAGTTTGTACGATACACGAAATTTAATTGAAATTCACACAAGATGCTTAAGTAGTTTGTTTTTCTAACGCATACTTTTCCAAATTTTTCGGATTAAAGCGGCGAACGTAAGGTAGCAAGAAGTTGGCCTTCATTTAAAACTTCAAGTGTTTGTAAAGTTTAGTCTAAAAGTTTTTGTTTTTTTTTTCTCTTTTACGTGCAGTTATTTGGCTGCCCAGGTGCCTAATTCTCACGTGAGCAATAGGCGCGCCAACCATTTCTTATTTACTTTTACTTTATATTAGCCAGTTGCAGTCATATCAACAAATGGTTACTTGATTATTAAATGATAGGCAGCTGATTAGGTTGGGTTAGGTTCATTTGGCGTTCGTTTTACAAGCTTGCTAAGCTCTTACACATACATGTACATATATAATACGCAATTATATATATTCATACTTTTCTATATATATATATATATATATATATGTGTATAAAAGAAGCACTAAGCAAACGCCCTTTTCACGTTCGCCAGCAATTACTTGGATTATTTATTACCAGGAGTTAAAATTTTTTTTATACTCTTCCGCCTTCTAAAGTCTGCGTATACATACGTATATACGATGGAACTATTTATAATGGTTAAGTGCTGTCAAAGTATTTTTTGTTTTTATATTCGTTTTGCGTTAAATAAAATTAAAAGGAATTAACAACGGACGGAAGGAAATTAAAACATACTTGTGTTGAGAATTTTTATAGAAATTCTTTGCTCTGTTTACACGTTTACGTGCCGAAAAAGAAAAAAAATAAAAATGAAAATAAAAATAAAAACAAATATATTTTCCATTCGAAAATCTAATCTAAAGTAATCTTTGAGTACTTATTTATGTGTATGTATGTGTAAGTTTGAGAGTTTACCTTTACCTTTACCACACACACTCACTCACATGCAATTGGTTTGCCTTATCTCACGAACATAACAATTTGAAAATTGGTTGACGTTGTGTTGTGCGCTCATAAGAGAGAAAGAGGCACAGAGAGAATGAAGTTTTTTTTTTTGTTTATACGAGTTTTTTGATGTGTTGCGAAAATATTGCGTGTTTTGCAGTGACAGAGTAATCAACAGTTAAACGGCAACTTTGGGTTTGGGTCATTCGTGTAGGAGTAGGTGGCAGGGACAGCGGCCGGCACGAAGGTCTACTGCAGTTTTGGATAGTTTGTGGCCGGTAACTAAATCGTTGTAAACCGACACCACCTAATGTTATAACGTAAATTTACGGTGTTATACCTGCAATGACTGGCATGGACATATATATATGTGGTGTTTGGCTTTAGTTTGTGAAATAAAACAAAACATGAAATTTTCCCGAAAGGGTTTAAATTTTTAGCAAAAAGATGATCATGGGTTCATGATTGGGAGACTTTTTTGAATACGAAAGTATGAGATTAAGGGAAAATTTATTTTTATACATTGTAACTGTTTCCGATCAAAGCAATGCAATAAAGCCAATTCTTACAGACTGGGGAAAGCAATTGTTTCTTTATAACATATATTTAAATGTGTTGACCTGGTTACGTTAGAAAAAAGGTATGTTTTTTATATCCTACATCAATTGCGGTACAAATCTGTGTTAAGTTAGTGCGCGTGTAGACAAGACCCATAAGTACTTGATACAGCCTCACCTACGATTGGTTAAGAATCACTTTTCGAATCGATCCCGACTTGTCTATCCGTCTAGTATTCTTCTGCTCAATCTTGAGCTGGCAATTTTCGAGATATTTTGGTAAAGTTTGGCGCACCGGCGCGTTTTGGCCCAAGAATAAGCGCTATCCAAAATAGCTCGGATCGGACCACTTTTGTAACTACTTTACACATAACGCATTATTTTGAAATGCTTTATGTGAATAACTGTGTTAAGCAAAGTGATGTAGGGTATTTAAGCGTGGACAATGTGCAATGTTGGTGCTTGTTTTTCAGAATATTTTGACACATTTTTACCTAAATGATTTTATTGTAGTAGATGTAGAAATAAGTTCTGAGTATTTTTTGATGGAACGCAAACTTAGTTGAAACCTGCTGGTTGCAATAATGCAAATATTTGCGATCATTATCTGTGGTCTGTTTGGCTCTTTATTGGCTACGTTACGAATAATCTTGAGTTAGAAACTAAAGTTTTTTGCGAGAAATCTTGCAAAGCAGTTTTTAACTGCTTCATAGCTTATCGCATTTTCATCTCAAGCCAATTTAATCATTTCCTGGGCCTCAGCTGCATTTTTTCAGTTTAAAATATAAACACATGCAGTTATGGCAGTGATCAAGACTTTTCGTGGTTATACCCTATCTAATCAGGGCCTGAGGGTAAACAGAGGTGAGAAAGGCTAGTATTGAGCGTAAGTCTTCTCAGTCCTGACTAACATTTCCTCTTATTTAGTTTACTTCAATATAATCGTGTGTATATTCAAAAGGAAACGCTCGTCAATTATCAGTTAGTTGAATCTTTTGGTTTTTAAAATGAAACTCACGAAGGTATTCATAAATTTCGTCTTACTGGAAACTTGTATCGAAATAGAAAGAGATAAGACGTATGAATTTGTTTCCTATCGAAATTTTGTTTCTTTAAAAATCTACTCACCTTTTATGCCTACTCGTCTTATCTCTGCAGTCAAAACATATAGTGGTCGTCATGAACTATGGTATAACAATACAATCGATTATCGAACGTCGACGTTATGTACTGATATTTATGAATTGATATTTTGGAAAGATCGTTGCAGTCAAGCGAAGAAAATCCTGCATCTGGAAATATTCGCCAAGAAATTCCGCAAATATCTTCCGATACTGATTGTACCTTGAGGCAACTGTTTACACCTTTTTTGAGCGCCCCATAAATTTTAATTTTTTTAGAAGCGAAAAAGCAAAACCTACGCTCTGTCTGTCATGCTGAAAACATAGTTATGTTTTGAAACTCTTTTCCTTATACTTGATGAGATTCGAACGACATTTATCGAAGATATCGCAATAAACTGTGCAGCTTATGAATGCCGCTATTAACGAGTTGAGAACAGACGTTAAAGTTAACAAAATGATGTCGTACCAACAGATCATCAAGTGCATATATGATATTGAAGCGCATTCAACTGTGACACGCTTTGCAATCTCCTACTTGTGCTTTCGGAATCTTAAAACAATTTACATTGTGCAGGGAATGCCTATTTTAAAACCGCCGCTGAAAGACGCGACGCAAGACAACCCTTAAGAAAGGCAGGGATTTCGCAAACAAAACATAGTTTATATTAATTCTATACATCAACTTTAAGAGAAGAAGTTTTTATAGTGTAGACGATAAAGCTAACTAATGAAACTACCTGATGAATGAAGCTAATGAACGGAACTAACTAATGAAGTTAGAAACCTGTTTGCAGTTAGACACTCACAAATGTAAATGACGATATAAATGATCAATCAATTTGTCTGTATGCCTAGTGATAACGTCTAAATTGCCTTCAAAAAATGATGATCGGGAGTATGCAAAATTTACTATGGTCACGCAAGAATCCCGGAATTATGATACCAGGTATTTTATTGCCTCGAAGTGGTTCCTTTCTCACGCGTAAAGGGTTTTCGAAGGAACGTAAGCTATGTATATATATAATGAACATATTTGTTTTTACTTAGCATGCGGCCCTCGTAGTTTTCATGTTGTACGGAATCTCTCAACATAAATATTCATAAACGTCTGTAGCTTTAATTAAACATTCGAGATAGAAGCACACAAAAAAGGCACGTGAATATTATCTGAGGCTCTCAATCTCCTCTCCACTATTTATATGAGAAACGTGTTATTAAAATTTTTTACTTATTTTTTTTTTACAGCAAGTATACGCTGCAGTCTAATAAGAAACAGGAAATAATACAAACAATAAACCACATACATAAACGAATAACAACAGTCCAGAGAGTCGAGTAGAAATACAAATGAGAGGTAATTAACATGCGTGTGCATGTATTACTCCTTTTTCAATCACCATCAATAGTACCATTTATTTATTAACTTAATTCGGAAGGAAAGACCAAGAATAAATCTGCGTTTCTCAAGTGATGGTAAGATAAACAGAAACAATCTATTTTCATAAGCAGGCTGAGAGACAATGAGAGAAGGACGATTGAATCTACATAGCATTTATAGGAAAGAGACCACACAACTCCCATTGATTTGGAAACTTTCTGTAGCTGTTTTTCTCTCAAATTCCTGCATAACACCCATTGATTTGTAAAAAAGAAAAAAAACTGGCAATGTTTATTGCCAGTGTTTATGTGTTTACGTAAACGTAAACTCTTTTCTTGATTTTACCTATTAAAGTAGCAGTAAAACTTTTGTAAAGAAATTTTTTATTGTTATTGCTACATTGACTTGTTACACATTGACTTTCAGCGATTCTCAAATGAAAATTGCCGTTTTGTTTCTCTCTCTCTCTCTCTCTATCTCTCTTTTACTGATAAGGGTTACTGTTAAGTTGCAATGCAAAATGACTTACTGATAAGGGTTATTGATAAGGGTTACTGTTAAGTTGCAATGCCGTCGGCAAAATGACTTACTGATAGGGATTACTGTTAAGGGTTATTGTTAAGCTGATGACAAAAAACAAAAAACAGCTGATATTCTCATATTTCTCTCAAATCATGCTCATATCTTGAGAAACTGTCATGCAACGAAAAGAGTTACCCCTAATAATTTCTGATGTTGATAGGAGACAATTTTGTTGGGAGATAGCATTTAGCATTTAGTTATAAGAATTTATTATGTATATGTCGTTGCTGTAGTTAGTGTTGCTGTTATTAACATGCATTTACATCTCACCTCTCTCGATTTAAAAAACTGTAAAAAAATTGCTTAAGATATGAGTGAAGGAGAAAGAACTGTAATGAGATAGAAACGAGCCAAAAGAGAGAAACTCGTACATACACTCATCAATTTATATTTTACTTTGGAAATTTCAAACAATATTGTGAGTGAAAGAAAGGATTTGCGAGAGAAAGACAAAAAGAGAAAAGTAGAGAGAGATAGTATGTGAACAAAACTACATGCGGTCTGTGGTGAGAAAGCACTCTTATTGTTAATGTATTTGCCATTGCTTGACGGTTAAGTTTTATCTTAGTGCACGTTTGTGCGCACACACATTCACGAGAATACTTTTGCTCTAACTTATTTTGGTATAAAAGTGTCATATGGAATTATAGATATGTTCTATTCTCCGTGTATCTCTATGTCTGTATCTGTATGTACGCTTTTGCATGAGTGCGTAGGGGGGCTTTTGTATACATTACGGTGTTTGTGAAGTAATCAATGAATATATCCCGCGGGACTTACGGGAAGCTTTTCTTCAACAATTTTTCAAAAACTTTTTCAGTTGAGTAAGGGCATGTTTGCGTTTACGTATATGTTTATATATGCGTATACAGATTTATATACATATATGTGCTTATATATGTGTATATATCTATACCAATCCAGCATTAAGTGAGGTTTCATATTTTTGCTTTTCACTTTATTTTTTTTATTTTTTTATTTTGTTTTTGCTATTGTTGTCCCTATTGCTTTAGTGGCATGTCATACTGGTATACTGGAATTTTCATTGTATCAGCTGGGGCCTGTGCTGTTTGGAAATTCTATCTCGGATATGATTGCTTACGATTAAGTGTTAGTATATATGGTTATATGTTGCTTTACTGCTGCAGTTGTTGAAAAGCTGGGATAGTTAAGCGTGGGTGGGTAACACACTATAAAAAAGGCGAAACCAAAAAAAAGTAAAGTTTGTCATATAAATATAAAATTGTTACGTTTTTCTTTGAAAATTTATTTTCATTCATATACACTTTCATACACAAGCTTGGGCTGTTTTGTATTTTCCGATATTGCTTGTTATGCGTTTATTTTAAGCGATAAAACAAAGAAACATTTTTCATTTTACTTCAAGAATATTCTCTAACTTATTGCTTAGGTGCTCTTGTTTATGTGAAAAAGTATGGGTTTAGTTGTTTTATTTATAAAGTTACTCAGCACATAACGTTTTATTAAGTACTACTGCTCTACTTTAAACATTTTTCAAATGCGTGACAAACTTTTCTTTTTTTTTTTTAATCTTAAGCAAAGGAATGCTTCTTTCTTTACACTTTGCCTTCTTCTTGAGAAACCTAAAACTAGATATACTAGTGCATATTTAGATAGCTGCCCTATCTTAAGTAAAAAGTAAACCGACAGTGTGCAAACTATTTACTCATTGTACGTGTGACTTTGTGTGAAAATTGTGGTGTGTAATCAGTAAAAGTAAGTCCTGTTGTTGTTGTTACTCTAAGTATGAATGAAGGTTAAAGGTTACAATCTTTCTTTTCTCAAGCATATACTGATATATTTTAAATTGCTTAAGCGAAGGTCATTTTCAAGAGGTATGCATGACGCACAAACTGCAAATGAAGTTAATATTGAGGAAGAATGTGACTATGAAAGTATGCGCTTTCTGCGTATTCCGATTACTTGATAATGTAATAGAGTATTTCTCGATGAGAAATTTATAAATGCATTATGAGCTGTTGAGCAGTTGATGAAATTATCTATCAAGGGAAAAAAATATTTAATAAAAATAACTCGTTTAATGATTAGAAGCGCTGGAAGCAATTCTTCATAAATGCTAATGTTCAACGTTGTTCACAATGGTTTACGACTCAATTATTATTAACTATTTTGTATATACAGTAGAGTCTTGCATTAAGTACTGGGAGACAATTTACTTCGGAAGATATCGTAACAGCGCTTAAGAGGCTACAAGTTGCAGATTTAAAAAAATATGAAAAATAATTGGTTTTCAAGCAATAAATACGTACGTCGATAAGAAAGATCAATTTTGCGGTGTAGATATTAGCATTAAAGTACTTTGAAGATATCTTGTACAATAAAACGGGCCATCTATCTATTCCATTGCTATTTTAAATATAAATTTTCGTTGAAAATGCTTTAAACTCAGATTGAGGGAGACAAGTAGGGAGGGAGAGAGAGAGAGAAAGAGATAGACCAGCGCAATATTGTAGGGCATATCCTTATTGATTGATTGTTCTTTCGTCGAACTTCTAGATAGGAACGAACATTTTGAAATGGATTTCTTAAATTTCAAAGGAGATTTACAATCAACAGTTGACAAACATTTTTAGACTCACTGGTTGGATTGCGTCTAATAACCGGAATTTTTACGCTTCTTAACAAATTGAAATACGAATCGCATGCTCTTTAAGATAAAGATATTCTTCAGGATTGTGGATAAACGTGTCTAAGTATTAAAATCGTGGTCAAAATTCCAAACCTTTATCTAAATTACATTTTACATGTTTTTTATTACTCTGGTCAATTTTAAGAATCAAATAAGAATTAGTAAGAATCAAAATTAAGAATTGATTGTTGTAATGCCAAGAATTAAGCATCGAATACTACATAAGATGTATATATTCGCGATTGGATTGAACAGGAAAGCGGGCTCGATCTGTCCGTCAATAATTCTACTGTGAAGAGCTTTGATTTTTAATTTTTCCAAATACTTCCATCGGATGAAGTTGTCAAATCAGCTAATTGGTTCAAGAGATTTTTCAAAATTTAAAAAAAATGCCTATTTAGTATGAAACTTGAAACCGGAATTAACACATAGATGATCTTAGCTGCTAGTGTAATTAATGCTAAACAGCGTCAATGGCGCCATTTTCTCTTGTTGACATCTGACAATGATTTTCAACTCACAGCAATACAAGTTCTATGAAACAGCATAGCTTGTAATGGCTTCGAAGAGGCATACTTTTTTACCTTTACCATTCCTATTTAGCGCAAGACGGAACTGCTATAATAAGAAGACGATGTTTAATGAGACTATCATGGTGCGGTCTGTTGAAGTCTGGTAAAAAGGTTAGTACCGGACGCCACTAGCAGTAATTAACCGATTTAAACGGTTTGTTGTTCAAAAAAATTACACAATTGGCAATCGTCCATCCATTCCTACTGCAAAATCGGTTCGCGACAGATTGGAGCAATTTGGCTGGGAACTGTTGAAGAATCGTGTATTCGTTAAGCAACGCTTTGGTTCATACGAATATGTGACAGAAACGATTTGGTGAATGGTCCATCTACAAATTGTCAGACAGGTGGAACAAATGTATAGTCAGCAACAACACTTCGGACATATAATAAACACAAATTTTTTATAAAAGAATTCCGGTTTCATATTTACATATCTATCTATAATTGGGAGAGATGAGTTCGAAGGCATACAGTTGTCTACGAGATGCTGTTAAATTGCATCAAAGTATATTTAAATATAAGATCCGTTATCCTAAATGTGTAAGGAGTTAATTGATACTCGCTTTATCTTGCGATCAAAAAGTAACGGTGATTACCTAAATATTCGTTTATGGTCGCTACATAGTCTTCCCTGCTGTTATTTTTTTGGTTCATGGCATTTTTCGAATTTCTTTCATTCCATGGGAATCAACAGCGGGATCTTTAAGGGTCTAAACTAATTTCTCATCAAGGCATCCGAGGACTGACTTAAAAAATGATGCAAAAATCGTTTATTGATAACATGCGATAAAAAAGATTAGCGTGCGACTTGAGCTCAGATTACCGATAGCGAACGAATTAAACGTATTTTATATTTGCGGTCTTTTCCATTTTATTGAAAGTAACTTTTTTTGAGGAAACTTTCGTAGTTAAAAAGGTGATAAAAATATATTCTTATGATATTGACAAGAAAAATTTGATCCTTAAGGCATCATTTGAAAGGTACTCTTTGGAAGATATATAAAATCAAAGAAAATGTTGTTTAAACATTTTCTAAATGTAATTTCAAAATATGAAATTAAAAAATATACGAAAAATTTTCTACACAAGAGAGATTTCCGATTGTATTTAAGCCGCTTTTTGTACAGAGCTTTCCGTTTTGTGTGAAATCAAATTCAGGTCTTTGTTTGCCTCTGTATCGGAAAAATAACTCATCAATTAGGATAAATTAGCAAAACAAAAACTAATTTACAATTATTGATGCAGAAAAAGTCAAGGATCATACAGGCCAGCCGTATAACAAAACAGTAATAAAATGCTACTCATGGTCATTAGTTTTCAATTATATGGTGCTGCCGAGCAAGTTATAGTCGAGATGTTTTATTTTTAAATGTCACATATTTGTCATCATAAACGTATTGTCACGGTTGTATATGTGTCATTTATATGCAGGGTTGTCGGTTACTTATATACATATATATGTACTGAATGGGTACTTGAATGTCAGTTATAGTACGCCTTTTATATCTGAACGTAGATGAAATGAACATGAGTAAGACTTATGTACGTAGGCTTCCTACCGATGCTATGGCACACTAGCCAGCATACGATTAAGTGCTTGTATAGGAGCAAAAAGAAGGAAAGAAAGAAGAAAAAATATACAGTAACAACAACAAGGACAATAAAAGCAACAGCAAAATTATATCAGTAGAGCATACTCTACTATCAATTTGAGTGTTTAAACAACCTTGCGGTTGGATTTTATTTGGTAATCATCCAATAGTCATTACGACCGTATATACTTCACATTCTTATACACATACGCATAAGCACACGCACATACATTCGATGCATTATATTCACATTTGAGCGTTTATAAGTATGTTTACAGGCAAACACCATCATACACTTTAGTGAGAGTGGATAAAATCATCAAATTTTTATGAATATCCTACTTAACCGTGAACTTTTTTCTATTTTTTTTTCTCTTTTTTTGCCTTTCACTTGAAATTGTTTTTAGTGCAACAAAAAAATAAGACAAAGCGGAAAATGCATAAAAGGGAAGAAGAGACGGAGAGAGAAAGAGAGAGAGGAACAAGAAACAGAACAAAGGATGATTTTTTTATTATTTTTATAAAAGTTAAATTTGAAACAATTTAGTAAAATACATACACGCACACACAACAACATCACAACACAAATCTAGACAGACATTTTTTATTTGAAGATGTATTTCCGAAAAATGAAAGAACTAGAAGTATGGAACAAAATACTTTAAACCGGCTTACAGCGAATTCGGAACGCTCATCACCCAAACCAAATGTTATATGATTTAAATTGCGATACGAAAGATGAGAATATTTTTCTTGGAAAAATTGAATTACTGTAAATACATGTAGTGTTGCGAACACTTCGGTTGAATCAGCATGTGAATCTTGACTGCTGGATAAGGCACTTCGAGGAGTATCGTAGTGGCCGCGGTAACCCAAAAGCGCGCGTGCTATAAATATTGAGATTCAGATAGACTTCGACAACTCTCCAGAGTGAGTTGTTTGCCAATATACTTTAAATCTACGTGATACTCAATTAATAGTGGAGTCCCTGGTTTATGCTGGGAGGCGCTGGTTTGCGCCAAAATAAGCCGTAGTGTCAGGGGACACCCTTGTATATGTGTATGTGAAGTTCACTTAATGCTTTGTTTTGTTCTTCTTAATATGACCAATCATTCAGGGTATGTCCCCATGAATTCATAAGACGGTGAATGAAGAAAGCAAAAGAGACAGAGAGTGGCCGTAGCTTAGCAGGTGCGTGCCTAAGTTGGTAAGTGAGATAGAGCTAGGGTATGCTCTCTAGGTATGCTCTGTCACAGTAAGATTTCAACCTACGAACACTGACTTAGTAGCCGTGATTCTTATCTACTCGGCTACTCATGCCTTGTTAAAGAGTTTCCTCTTAGCATGATTTGGATAATTAAAATTTTTCCTTAAGATTAAAAAAAAAAATAGTCCGATTTGTTATCGCGAATTCCTAGCTAAGTAATGTAAGTGGATTGCTTTTGAAATGTATTCGGAAATGTAAGCATTAAGACAATAAAAACAACTTGTTTTGCGCGCCCATTCGTTATTTTTGCAAAAATGAAAAAAAGTGCAACCAAAAAATGAACTGTTTCGTTCACCAAAGTATGTAAGCCGATCGTTTACCAATGTAGACCGTCTCTTCTACACGAATGTAATGACAAGAACACAAAATATTTAACTCTTCAGCACTTCAGCATCCATTTCGCAATCATAAGAGAGCTCTCTCTCTCCCTACTCGTTATTACCTTTTAGATTTCGTCTTTTTTTGCACGCTGTCGTCGTCTTATCCTGCGTCAATGTTGTGTTATCACCGTTGTGCTTTTTATATAAATACAAAAGAAAAGACGAGTAAGCAACCCTTTCTTCACTGTATTATAAGTTACTCAGGACTCTTTTTTGCACGGTGACGTCGCCTTATTTTTTGTTGCGTTGCTATGTATGTATACATATGCATACATATCTAAGTACAATGCTCTTTTCAGCAATGTCTGAGTAACCAATTTTTCTCTCTCTTTTTTTTTGCACGACGTATTTCTAGTTCTGTATCTTTTTCCATGTTTTTATTGCACGGAATAAAAATCAAAATTCCACGTGGCAAAAATCAAAACAAATTCTTTCAACGATAAATTTTTAAGATAAGTTATGTTGTTCGAAATTTTTGAAAAATATTTTAGAATTTGTTTGCGGTTTTCATATAAACACATCTTAAGAAGAGTTACAGAAAAGATAGTCTAATCATGTTCCTCTCAATGTGATAGAAGTCATTAGCGTTGCAAAGTCCTGTCGTATTTCAAATGCCCTCAAAACTTTATTTTAATTACAGCAAGTTCAGTTGGTCAGACGAGAGAGTAAAAGCTTCATTTTTCAATTCAATTCATTTGCTTGTTTAAAAAATTTCGAAAAAGTTAAAAGGTTTTTGGACATATTTTAATGCATGCACCCGGTATCACACAATGGTGGTGTAGGGTAAGAAACGAATTCTTTTTAAGATGTTTTGTGTATAGAATAAGTTTTATATTGTTGCTGCACATATACGTATATATGTATAAATATTCATGCAAATGTGTGTGCATGTGTGTGTGTTTTTTATTTTATTTTTATTTTATATTCAAATACTTTCATTACTCAAACACACCAAAAATTAGGTCAAACGGTCATGCTCACGCTTAGAGGGAGAAACGTTATGGTTTGATATGTCTATGTATATGTAAATGTCAGCATAAGTGTGCGTGTGTTCGTGCGGTTATTGTTGCCGTTGTTGTACGACATCTCTTCTATGCACATACGTTGTGTGTGTTGCTCTTCTTCGTTATTTTATCCATATTCTTACAATTCAGTACGGTAGCGGTGTGTTTGTTGTTGGTTTTATTGTTTTTTTTTCGTATATCTCAATGTGTACGAGTGTTTGACTATTTCGTTTGGTCTTCTACTTATCCTGCTTTTTCTACTGCACTTCGTTTTGTGTGAATGTCTGGCGTACAATAAAAATTTTAGTTGATTGTGTAAAAAAAAGGAATACAAAAAAAAAAAAACAAAATAAGCAAAAATTTTTTTTATTTAGTTTTTATGTGGAATTTCCTTAAAATTGCATGATTATAAAGAAAAAGGATGAAAACAATTTACTATAGACTAACGGACCAATTGACTGACAAGCAGCCAGATAGCTTTCAGTTAGAAATGTGTTCGTACATAAGTTTAGTAATACGTCAATAAAGATGATGACGTTGAGTGATGATAATGTTGTAGCTATTGTTGTTGTCGTTGTTGTTCTTGTTGTTCTTGTCGTTAATGAAAACGATAACAAAGATACGACTAAGTGCATACTTTGTACTAGTCTTTAACTAGTATACCAAGACTTTAGCTATATGTGCGCAAATATATATAGACTTTTATAAAATTTAGTATATGTGAACGGATCCGTGCTCTAAATCAACGACGGTGCATTATTCATTCATAATCGCTCGTTGGCCAGGTTTAATCTCTTTTCAGTCTCTATTTAAGTTAGAGAGCGGAAAGAAGTAAGAAAAAAGCAAGAAGAATTCATTTAATTTTAATTTCATTCTTTACTTTACGTTTCAATCGTTTTATTAAATATATCTTAATACGCTCGGTGGTCGGTTTATGAAATTTTGATTTAATTCTTTGAAACTCACGTCGAAAGACGCAGATGCATGCACGCAGGCATTTCTTTTTAAAATTTCTTACGAATTCCATAACGGCAAAATATTTCTTCTACTTTTTTATGCTGTGTTAGCATAAAAAAAAATGAAAAGTCTTTTCCATTTTAATAGAATTTTTGATGTCTCTAAAGAAGAAAAACGAGCTTGCTATGGGAGAGAAAATTAAATTTTGTTGTGGTTGTGTGTACGTTAAGAGCATAAGCCAGAAAGCCGAAAGCAATGTATAGACCAGTATGTATGTGCATATATGTATATATGATAGCTTAACATACAAAGAAAAAAGTATAAGAACGGATTTGGAAAAATTTTCAAATATTTAATAATAAGAATTTTATTATACATAAAATTTTCAAAAAAAATTTTTCGAAAGCCAATGCATTCTTGTTATTATTATTTTCTTTTTTTTTAACTGAAAACATGGAAAATACCGTAAATAAACGCATATTTTAAATATTTTATGCCTTATTTTTTCAAAATTCTTTTGCAGTTCATATCCTTTTATGTCATAATTTTTAATAAATAGTTCAGCACCAGTGTATACAGCACGGCGTATGAGTGACTTATGAGTTCAGCATGATGTATACGCAAACAATAGTTGTATAAACTAAGAAAGGCTTTGCTCGAATCTTTTGTTACCCATAACCTATATTGTGTGTGCGACATCTTAAAAAAATGCTTTAGCATTATGTCAGAAGAATGTCAGGAAATGCCAAAAGTATATTTTTTATTTTAGCTTGTCACCGGAATAAAAACTGTTGTTGTTTCTCATCAAAATGAACTTCGTTTGAAACAATGCATACATGCCAGCGGTTAGGCGGTTAAGTAATTATTGAAACATATTTAATAGCCATTTCCGGAATCGCCTTGAGTTCGTTTATCAAACTTTCTCGCAAAAGCAAGTAAAAACGTTACAGAACACGGTTCACCCATCACATATGCCTATAATATCTGCATAATGTATATATGTGTCCGTAAAATATACACATAATACGTTATTCGTATAACGACTTTTCAAAATAAGGTGTTATATAGGACGTGACCGAGAAAGTGACCGGATCCGAATTATGTCCAATAGCGTTCGTCCTTAGGCAAGAACATGACGACGTTTTAATTATCATCAAAATATCTCAGAAATTGCGAGGTACAGATTGTACACAAGAACACAAGACGGACGGGCGGACGGACTGACTTGACAATCAATATAAAGAAAGGTGGTTTGAAGTCCTTCTGGCTGTTACATATTTTCACACCAACTTAATATACCCTTATACCATAGGTGGTGTAGGGTGCATTATACTAAGATGTGCAAAAAGAAAAATACCTTAGTATAATGTTCAGTGTCTCATTTCCAAAATGGATAGCGATATAAATAAGTGTTGAGGTATCTCTTTCCTGTAGAGTTTTCAAAAAAGTGCCTTTGACAGCAGGCCTTTTCAACATTCACCAGCAGAACCACCGACGTTTTACATATATCTACATCTATCGTTATGAGACGTTTTAACCAATCACTTTTATAGAACCGCTACAGTCACAAAAATGAACACAGGGGGCAAAAATTTGTCGCAAAGACTCCTAAAACGACTAATAATATGAAGTTAAGGCGTTGTGATCCGCCTGCATCTTCGCCCACATCTAGAAGAAGCTACAACAATCTTGGAAAGCACCGAATTTTTTTTCATATTTTCGTTTATAACTTTTGATCCCGTGAAGACATTTCGTGCCTACTTGGCCAAAAATAATGTGCAACGATAAAATTTTAATTTTTTTCCAATCTATTTTTAATTGAAAAATGTGAGTTAGAGTAAGTTGGAAACAAATTGGAATTAAAAACTACATCAGTTAGAGACAAGCTGGTTATGGGTATTTAAAGGTCGTTTCATAGAAACAAAATCCATTAACAAATATTGGAATTTTACGTGCTTAATAGCCATTTTTAAGCTCAAAAAGGTCATATTGACCCACCCGAAAGCCCTTTCACATAAAAAATGCGTTTAGAATTACCAAATTTAGGTGAAACTTAGGTGAAAAAAAAATAAGACAATAATAATATAAATATAAATTTATAATAAATTAATTTGAATTTCTGATACCGACCATCTCACCTTAAATCAAAAATTACACACAATGTTTGTTTAGCCGATCAACCTTGATCAGCTTCAATATACTTTTTGCATGGGAAATATTGTGAGCAATTTTATTGTGAACAATAAAAAATATTGTACAATTGAATAACACTGGATACGGGTAGAAGTTCAATTTGGAAGTGAAAAGAAATCTAGTCATTTATGAAGAGATTGAAACGTGAGAACGTGAAATGTAAAGTGACAATAAAGTGCTAAGGCGATCGTGTTCTGAAATGGATTAAAACGCATAAGCAGTGTTTAAGCCGAGATGGCCACGTAGGCTATCGCTTTTTGTTCCATGGGCTGCTCCATCCTTTGCTGACGTGAACATCCACAACATTCCACAATAGGAAAGGCTTAAGTTAAGTAGGTGAAAATTGAGACAGCTTGACCGCGAAGTTGACCGAAGTTCGATACATGCACCGTATAGCCCGTAGCTTGCTTGGTTCGATTACTGGTTGTTTCACTCTCTATAGAACTCCGGTAAAGAAAGTCGCGAGCTTTTTTTTTTGATCTATTATTTGTACAGAGTATTCGAGCAGTAATTGCTGTATGTGGCCAAGTGCAGCTAGTTCACTTTTGTAAACACGAATATCTACGAAAGAAAAAAGATGGATGGACGGATACACGGCAAAATTGATTTAAAATATTGCGCTGATTAATTCATATCGACATCGGATATCGATTATAATCGCATCCTCCCGGGATGGCTATAAAAATTTACTCGAAACCAGAGAAATCAGACCGTAGAAAGTCAAATATGGGCAATATCGCCAAATTGAAGGAAATATTTAGTGTTGTTTGGAGGAGAAGTTACACAAACTGATATTTAAATAGAAAAGGTATATATTTCAAGGCATACTTTTCGCGTGCAAACAGCTCTGGATAAATACTGGAAAAATCAGAACATAAGACATCTAATTGTTGCGGCGGAGTCGTGCTACCTATAACTTTCGAAGCACATTTTCAATAATCTTAGGAATTACATATCGGTTATGGCAATCGAGTAACTCGGAACTTCTTCTTCATTTCTTTAAAATAGATCCTTTCTTTTAGTACGCTATCCTTAAATCGTTTCTGTCTATTTGACTTCTCGTCTAATTCGATAATGAATTTATTTACTTAAACTATCTTCTATGGACACTACGATGTTATCCGTAATTGAAAAAGAAGTTCTTAATTTGCTTGTCTTACCCAGAAGTAAATATCAAAGTGAAGTGAAGTGCTTTCTTAATACCCATTGTGTCGAGTTAGGTAATTTCTTGCCCTTGTCTCCGCATGGCCTACCTACGCGTTATGCTCTCAAAAATCCAAGACACAAGGTTTGAAATTTGACTGAACAAGTTTGCTTACTAAGCTGGAACGTCGGAGATTAGGCGGAAATGGACTTGGTCTACCTATGGCAATGTGCGTAAAAAAGCAAAAAAAAAAAACCGTAGTGTACGAAGTATTTTTCAATAATCTACAAATTCTGGCAGGTATCGGAAAAATGATTTCAATTGGCCCGTGGGCATATCGAAGATTCTAAATATGATTCTTGTATTCGTCGAAGAACTTTTTAAACGCAAACCAGCCGTTACCCTGTGCTAAAGAAAATGTAATCTAATAAAAAACAGGATTTAAACAAAAAGGGAAAAGTTTTTTTTTGGAATTTTTAAATACATCTATAAGAGGAAAGAAATTCTTTATTCTTATTGTTATGAACTTGGGAATGAATTTGGAAAATGACTGTAAGTAATATTGAAAATTATAATTTATGTTAATTTATGTGTTTTTTATACGGTTAGTTTTTTACTTACCAATAGCAGGAGACGTAAGAGCAATCAGCAATTTTCGGAAATAGCAAATCCGTGGTCATTTTGTGTAGCTTATAATGCTTACAATGTTAAGACCGAATAAAATAATTGCTACACGCGGAGCAGTTGGTAACTTTTGAATCGTTACAGGTAACGTCTTTTATTTCTTCTACTTTTCTGCTGCTATGCTAATGTAAAATTTGAGGGAAGCAATGAATCTGTCTGAGAGTGATGGCTGTATGCAACTGCGTTCTCCTTTCTTTATGGGGTAGAGAGGATAATGTTAATATGCTGCTGCTACTGCTTCTAGGTGGTAGATTAGATTAATTGCATACTGCTACGTTTTAAGCATTGATTATTCTCTTCAGCACTTTCTTATTATTAGCGGAAGTATGCTATAAATTTCTTTATAATCAAATCCCGTAAAGCATGCTCTGAAATATTGCTGTAATACATACAAGCACTTATGTATTCACACTACTACTCTTGCTCTAAAATTTTGCTTACGCACTGATTAACACTTTTCTGATTTTCGTTGCGGAAAAAAAGTTCTATGCATACATTAAATTTATCAAACGGTTCAAGTGATGTGATATCGGGATACGCTCAAAATCCTTATGCAATTTTATTACAATTTATTTTTTTGTTCTTTTATCACATTGTTTGTATGCAATTGGGTGGCGTTTCGTTTTTATGACACTACAGTGTTATGTGTGACTTGTTTCTATGATGATTACATTTACATTTCTAGAAAACAGAACGCATGTGATATTTGCTCGCGACAAAATATTTCACTGTACGCGTGTAAGTATACGATGCGTTTCAAGTAAATTGTTTAAAGGCACCATACATTGGTTTAGTTTTTTTAGTTTTAAATTAGTTTAGCTAATCTTAATATTTTCACTGAATTAATTAGTTCTGTTTATTGTTCAGATGCAATATGCTACATATGCCCATATATGTGTACATAAATGTATACACACGTAGATATAAAGATGTGTGTTACCTCTTTATATATATGTGTTACCTCTTTATATATATGTAAGTGCAACGCGTTATCGGTGCGACAATAGCTCCAAGCGCGTTCCCGGTTTTACATCAACTCAAACTGAAGTCAATGCGAACCCTCGAACAAAGTCATACAATTTGAGTGATTTTAAAGTTGAGTAATAATGAAAACCCGTGGTCTGTGCAATTTTACTATGCTCTAAAATTCTCTCACAGATATAAAAAAAAAAAGAGTAAATAATAATCAAGCGTAAAATAATCAGAAAACCCTTCCAGGTTAGACGAGTGCATGTTGCATTTATTTATATTTCATTTAAGAGAATATATGTATGCGTTTGATTTTGTAGAAATCCTTTAAGCAGTGACATATGGCTTTATACATCTAATGAGAAAGAAAACTTGTTTAATTCAATTTAGTTAAATTAGTTCAATTTGTATAAAGTAACAAACAAATGAAAAAAAATCCTAAATCTCTTGTTTGCGAGATGAAGTGACATAAATTGCCCTCATCGTTAAAAGCGAAGTTGACGCAATTAAAAACATTGATATTAAGATGATAATTAGATAGACGCATGTAGAGTAAATGTTATTTTAAAATAAAAAGTCCAATAAAATGAAATCGTTAGTCTCCAGTATTCAAACACACAAATAAATGTTTAATAAAAAATCGAAAAAAAAAAATGGTAGAACTATCTCAACCTTACTGGTAACTTATGTCTATTGCAGACTTTAAAATTATATTTCCCGCTGCCTTAGGGTTTTAAAACTACTCTACTTCGTTATTTGAAGACATCACACATTTTCCGTCTTTTGTTCATTGTCAACAATGCAGTTTAATGGCGCATGTTCAATAGTCTGTAAAACGTATACACTTTATATAGAATTCATTATGAAAAATGTAAACAAAACTTTCTTTAATTTCTTGTTGCTCTGTAGAGATTCTCTTTTCGAAATAAAACAACTTCTATTTCGTAAAATGTATGCAAAACCGCTTCTTCTTGATTGTTGACAGCTTGGTAGTTACAGCAAAGTGATAACTTTTAGTAACACCGGCTGTGCTTTCGACAAGTTTGGCATTTCCGACATGATTTAGCAATATATATTAAAATTTAAAAAATTAAAAATTTTTTTTTATTAATTTTAGTTTTGACAGTGTCTTACCGAAATTTGTATATTGTAAGCAACTTGAGAAACCAAAAAAAAAAACAGAATCAGACTTCATAACAACAAAAAAACTAACGTACGCCGTCAATAACGGAGAAAATTCTTCATTTGTATCAGATCCGACAGTTGTGCTCGACATATCTGACATATCTACTGATGATAGCATTTCTGATCCGGTTCGCAATAAACATACAAATAGCGATGAATGCGATGAATAGTTGAGAAATTGGTTTTTATTTCTAATTTCAATTTCAATATGTATATGTCGTATTTACTTATGGACTGAATTTTCGCTGTACAGTTTATAATCGGAAGGCAAATCCAAAACCTACATGTAAAGCAAAGTTGTCTGATGCATTTGTTCGATAAAGAGAAGAGGAATACTTTGATATTTGTGTTGCAACGTTGTTTGTACTTGATATCCATTAATGGTACGTTCTTTAAATAACAGAAAAAACTACAATTAATTTCTCTAGCGCGTATTCACTAACCAACTAAGAATCATTCTAAACTTATGGGTATGCAACAAACGGTGACAAGACACAGGAACAAACATTACAAAAAAGCAAAATATTTTCTTTTAAGATTTTTGCTGAATTTTTTGAATGGTCATATAAGCCACGTTCCTTATTGGCTTATGCTGATTAAACTCAACAAGCCAAACAAAAAAAAATCCAAAAATATTCATCTTTAGAAAAAATCACACAATAGTTAGCAAGTATGTAATGGAATATTAAAGTATACTTTTTTTTGCTTGCGATATGAAGTGAGAGTCAACTAAGCAGGCAATATTAACAGTTTCAGTGCGTGTTTTAACAAGAACTATGGCAATGATTTTATTTACTGTTGTTTTGTTTCGGAAAGTTGAGGTTTATTTATTTGTAGGATTTTTTTCATTTCTAATTTAATTAGTTGTTTAATTGAAGAAATTTATTTTTTCTTCGTAAGACACTTTTAAGTAATTGTTATTTACACTATAAACTAAACATCGCCGGTCAGCTGTTTTGCTTGTCAGCTGCTCTTACCATGCTGCCAGACCGTTACTTTTAAAAGTTGAAGTACTACCAGTTAACTAAATATTAGAAAAATTAACCCCTTTCGAGGCGTTAGTTATAGTAATAAGACGAAAATATGACCATGACAAAACTAGACTTATCATCTGGTTTTCCAAATGGTTGTTCAAGTAGTTCATGGGGTTATTTAGTTTATCGTTTAGTACGGGAAAGAAATACAATGATTTAAATAAACGATTCGGTGAAGTTCGCTGGAGAAAGAGACCGAAAAGAGATGTGAAACATTAAGGGTTTTTTTAGGTGTAAAAAGCTTTTCTTTATATTATATGATAATGATATTATGTGATAATCGTATAGAAAGACAGTATATTTAAAATTGTTAATGTCCTAATGTAATTTGCACAAGCTTGGTATTAAAGTTAAACCATGTTTTTTTTAATTTCTTTGAGGAGAACTATGCTTCTCATTGTTTCATAAGCATATCTATTTTCTGAAGACCGCGTTTTCAAAATTTCTTTGGACTTTGAACACAATTTTTTTAATTCGGACACTTGTACTATTAAAAAGAAACTTTTGAAGGACTTTATTTGCTTTATCAGAAGGGAATCGATAGTTTTCGAAAAACTCAAAGTTATCTTATCCTTTAGCCGAACTATATGCAATAGATTGGTTTGTAAGTTCTCTTCGTGCCCAATAAGCCGGAGGTAAGCAGCCCGGGCACGTTGCGTTTGCAGTGATTGTCTTTTTCAGTTTCTTATGTATTACGGGACTCTCGTAATTTGTAGTATTCGTAGCTTCTTTTAATCAGAAATTTATTGAATCTAATTTAATGCTGTCGTTACGCTTAGTGAAATTTGGTGGAAGCCTAATATGACTAGGGACTGACTAGTATGCTGGTATAAAAAATTTTGCAAAATTACGCGAAGTCACAATACTAACTATATATGTGCGTAGCGGCAATCTTGGGTTTTATTTTTCTCAATCAAGTAGATGGAGTTGGGCTTCCTTGCGAACATACGCGCTTGAGATAATCATGATTACACACTAAGATTCCAGTTTAACTACGTTAGCCTTTTCGGCAGCTGCTTGGTATAAGTTATTTGCGGTAGAAGGCCTAAACTTCTCATTAACATATACAAGTATATGATAATGGAACCATCCGACGCATAAGCGAAAAACGTTAAATATAGCGATAAGTGAAAACTCGTAACTTACAATCGCGCAACTTAATCTATGACCTTACATAAATATTTTACATTCCTAAACATGGATTTGTTCGTTCAACTGTGTCACTTACAGCTAATAAAATACTTAATAGGTTGTGCTGTGTACTGTGTAGAATATGTATTCCGAAGCGATTTCTGATCGTCTTGCACTTCTTTCTTGAAAGTCGATAAAAGATAAAACAATAAAAAGCTCAGTTAAACACTAAAGATATTGTAATAATAGTAAATATTGTAAAATGACATAAAAAAAATCTTTATTAATTGTTTAGCGATTTTATAAAAACTTATACTTGGAAATTAATGATAAGTAATAATATAATTGAAGGGAAATAAAATTCGATAAAAACATTACCAAGCTCTGCGTTTGATAAGAGAAGACGACGATGGATACACTTTATACCGTTGCGATGTGCCAGAGTTGAACAAAACTTGAGGTAAACCCAACTACAGAAGGGGTTGGAGCTTGTAAAGGACCACCGTATTGCATGGCAAGCTTATGAAAGAAACTTTTCTATCTTATCATTATCAATATATTGTATATTAAATGACGTATTAAAAAAAACAAATTTTGCTAATTGTCGTTGTGATTGGTTCTGAGATTAAAAATATGTATATATATTACTCCGTTGTATTTCTCAAAGAAAAGTTTGAAAAAATATTCATCGAAACTGTGAGATAAAGTATTTCCTAAGAGAGCTTTTTTACATTAAAACTCTAAAAACATTTTAAAAATATAAACTTTCTAGAACAGTAATTTCGGAAAAAAGTACTGCTTCGGATTTTTTTTTGATCCCTTGGTGATATCTAAAAGTTCTTGTTTTTGTTATATTTTTTGAAATTCTTTCAAAACGTCTCGTTAGTAAATGCTCCGAAGTTTAAGTGCATTTGCTAAGATGTGTATTTTGAAATATATCAGTGTTCGTCAAATCTAAACAATCATTAAGCTGTTTGGTTTGTTACGTTGACCGAACTTACTGTAACAACATATCTTTCAAGTAAAACCGTGAGTTTTTAAATGTTATAAGTAAGAGATCTTTGTACTGATCCCTTGGAATTTCTTTTACTTCGCTTTGTTAATTATATATATTTTCAAAATTTACTGTATAGTGCCGACACATACACCATCACTATCTACGGTTTTTTGCCATTTGCGGATGCTCTCGCGGCAGAAACTTGCCGGTTTGGAGCTGAAATAGCCATCGACTCATTTTCGTACATTTTCAACTTCTGTAAGCCAATGACCTATTAAATATGACTGCATCGGCCTGACGAAGGGGTAGTCGGAACGGGCCATGTCCGGAAAATGTGTGGGGTGCAGTTAACTTCCCTACACTAATCTAAAAATTATTTCCTTGGTTGCTTTTTCTGGAGACGAATGGACATATGCGAAATTCATCATTTTCAAGACAAAAGTTTGCTTCTCGAAACCTCGCCAACCGTTTTCCAATGGTTTCGTAGCTCACTTAATCATGTTCGTATCTTGTGCCGCATTTGTTTCACGCTTAACCTAGTTAAAAAACAGAGAGAGAGTAGTTCCATAGATGACATCCATCTGTTCAAACTTTGATATACATTGAAACAACTGAACTGAACTTGCATCGTCCGAACGTCAACATCTTCGTTGTCTATACTTGAAAGTTCGGGAAAATTGAACGTGTCGGGTACGTTTTAGGAAGCAACCAAGTTCAGGGGGAACGTATTTGTTCGTGCGTCCAATATTTTATGATAAGCTTAAGAAGTTGGATTAGTTTATGGTGTAATATAAAAGTTCACATCTAAAGGAAAACTTTAGGCGGAAGTCTACCCAGTCAAACCAAATGCAAAGTGCCTGCCTAAAGATAGCGGGCGGGTTGTTGCTCGCCAGAGTAATAGAGTACGATCCGAGCAATATTTTTTTGAATTAATTCTTAAAACAGGACTGAATATCATTTCTGTTCTTTCCTAAGGGTTTGAATATGAGACGTTTGAAAGAGCGTAGTATGTTGAAAGGTTAGAAATGGAGCATAATATGTGATAATAAGTCAATTTTTATTTTTCTTAAAAACGCTTTATATCAAACTACTTTGTAGATTGTCTTGGATACACTCTAAAAAAAGAGAAAGGATTTCAGATTCCGTTGAATTTTGTCCAACATTACTTTTCCTTGATATCTAACATTAGGTTTATCTCTACCTTCATATATGACTGCGAAATAGGAAATATCTCATATTCGATTGTATATATCACATACCGTGCCGTGTACGGTCATCACATATCGTCCCATATACCTCATATACCGTTCCATATATATACATAATATATCGTTCCATATACATCACATATCCTAACGTATAAATTGTATATCGTGTTGCATACATAGCTTATAGTGCCACATACATAATACATCGTCCTATGTACTTCGTACATTCTCCCATATACTTTATATATATTATTTGTAGTGTCGTATACAACGCACATCGTGTCGCCTACTTCAAATATGACATCCAGTTCAATATATTTCGTATCTTATATATCGCGTCGTATGTCCTGAGTCGTCATGGCGTACTTGCGGACAAATTATTGGATTAATTTAGTAAGTCATTAAAGTTAATAAACACGCTATTCATAAAATAATGGAAAAGTGGCTCTGCTCTCGACTATTTCGTTTCCTCGGTGGCGAGGCGTAGATTTAACTCCCTCAACCACCATTATTATTATTGCAGGTACCTTCAGTATCATTCATTAAATCCTCTCTGTTTGCTAATCCTAAATACTTTTTTAAATTTGTTAATTCGAAAAGAAAGATTTCCACACTCGTTCGCATGTTTCTTTTAATGGCTCTGATTCCTCGGATGATTTTGAAATCTCATATCTGTTTGCTGAGTACTTCCGACCAAACTTTCCTACTGCTAGTTTCGATTTATCAGCAAACTACCCGTATCCTATAACTAACTTGGGTTCAAAGCCCAATTTGGTTATTTCTGAAGATGACGTTTTCAAAGGGTTGAGTTCTCTAAAACACAGTTGTGTGCCTGGACCTGATGGAATTCGAGAGAATGGAGAGAAAGACCTATAGGCCGACAGACAATGACACCGAAAGTTATGGAAATCAAAGAAAGAATTGGAAAACTTCTTACTCAGCTTATTATTTCTCTTATTTTTGCATATACGGAATGCGTTATAAGTGCGACTAGTGCGACGAGTGCGTCTAAAACCTTTTTTATAACTTCAAAATAAGATACATTTTTTTTTATGAAAAGCTTATAACTGATGATACTTCTCATAGGAATTTACAAACGGCCCACCACACTCATCATACCATATAAAATCCTTTTTAATAGTTGGTTAAAGAGAAGATTTCTGTGATAGTGCAATAAAGCATATGTGCATAGTAACACATATTTATGCATAACTCTCAGATTGGTGGTGATTAACGTGAAAGAGTGTTGTTGCTGTTTGCGTTGAAACTTGTGCGAAGGTTTGTGCCTGGAAGACAATAATTTTCTATATGTTTGTGCTTATGTATAAAAGCAAGCGTTTGTGTCTATGTGCGTGTATTAGTAGAAGACAAGCCCATTTTGATTTAAGTATATTGCGGCGATCGTTCGGTTAAAGCATTTAGTTGTGCATAACAATTTAACCAAAACGGTTGCATCTCTAAAAAACTAAGCAATCAATAAAAAGTAAAATAGAAAATAAAATAAAAGTAAAATAACAAACATAAATAAATAAACAACAAAATCATAAAGTGAAGTTAAAAAAAAAATATTAGAATCACGCCCGATTCTTTCACGACACTTTCACAGTAACTTTAAAAAAAAGAGGTAAAAAGTTATTAAAAAAATTTCTCATTCAATTCCGTACAATAATAATAATAAGGAAAAAAAATTAAAAACTAACTAATAAATATAAAAATAAAGCATTTCTTGAAACACACATCTCCCATTTCAAGATTTCATTGTTCGTTCTTTCATTTCCATTGTTATAACAGCATAGAAGCGGTTGAAAATCTACTAATTTCCATATTAAGAAAGCAGTTGAGCCGGTTGCTTTTTTAATGCCATGTCGTATGTCTCTACATATAGATATCTTGGAGTTTCTCTAAAGTGTGTTAGAAACACTTGGAGTTAGAAGTGAACAGCATGTCTGTCATTCACTGATAATACGGGTTATATTTCATGATGATGTTAGTGCTTTTATTTTTTTCTTTTGTTGTTTAAGTTGAACCACTTGTCTCTTCGCAAGTGTCGTGACGTTGTTTACTGTTGCTGCTGATATTTACTTTTAGCCGTTAGCCGTTAATCGTGTCATGAATTTTCAGCAAATTAAATCATTTCGAAAAAATTTGTATTTTTTTTAAATCATTTTGTTGTTCAATATTAACAAAGCAAACAATTGTTACTAAATGCAAATAAATAGTTGTCGGTGATTTGTAATTTGATGAGATGAAGCTGATGACGATGCTCATGATGATAACGATTATGAGTATAATGATTCAGGTGAATTATTAGTAATTAAAAAAAAAAATATTATAAAAATTTAATTTTATAAAAAAAAAATAAGTAAACAGTGACGAAGACTGATAGTTAACGTTTCAAAAGGAAAAAGAGAAAAACAATTATTTGATAACAATAATCTACCAACGCACTCGTATGAACTTCAGTTCCGATGTAGTGCTATGTAAATTTTTTATTTTTAATCAAACATGTCAAGAAGTTGATTGCGAATAACTAAATATTTTCTTGTATCAAAATAAAAAAATAATAAGAATTTACAAGAAATATTTGGGACGAGTACCGCAATGTTTTCTTCGCCCACTTTTATTAAGGGAATAGAAGAAAGTGAAGAAATCTTAAAAAGAACAACGCTTCAATTATGTTCTAGAAAATGTGTAGGTCTCTATTGCACGGATGTACGCAAGACTATCTAAGACGTTTTCAAATAAGAGCAATTGGGATTAACTGCTGCATGGATGTAACTCTATCTGCCCGCCCGCCATCTGTCTCTCTATCTGTGTGTCTGTCTATCCACAAGTCTATTCTTCCTTCCATACATACGTTTAACAGCCCGCCTATCGGTCCGTTTATCTCGAATTGTCCCTCCGCCATTGTGCCCACGTATCCGTCTCTCTGTCTCTGTCCGTCTATCTGTACATTCACTTGTCCGTCAGACTGTCTTCCTGTCTGGCCGCCGGTTATTATCTCTTGTCTCTCTGCCCGCCTGTCGTCCCATCTTCCTGTCCGTCCACCTGTCTGCATTATGTATATATATGTATTTCCTGCGCTCAATTTACAGATGACTGGCTTCACTACACGGACGAAGCCGTACTTTAACACCCTATTTTGGAAAGTTCTTACATGAGAAAATCTATAACTTTTTATAATAATAACTCGACATATTTTGAGATATTAAATGAATGTAGAAAAATTTGATAGAATTATTTTGTAAACTCTCCCCCATATATATGTTTTCATGAAGAACAAGTATTCGTGAGGCTCACTCACCTTACAACATCGTATGATGAAAATTGATCTGCAAGAGTGGTTTGCCATATAAATTTGGCCCATGCTCTTATATAAAAGTAAGCTGTAAACGTAAGAACGGTATATTTTTATAGGGCAAGAAAGGTTGATTTTTTAGTATTTTATGATAAACTTTGATTCGCACACAAAGTTGAGATTTGATATATAAATTTACTGAATGGAGACGTTTTCCTTCAATGTGACACACACAGGTGTACATTTTGCTGTACGATTGCCTTAATTTGTATTTTATCTAAGCTTAAATTATATTGTTGTGTACTTCATTTTAGAGTAAATAAACAAATAAATAAGTCGCGTACAACACGGTACGAATTAACCGTGTTAAACGAGAGACGCCTGTCTTCTTTCGGTATAAGCGTGCTAATGAAAAACAAGTCTTTATATGGCAACGGGGTGTAATTTTTAGTATTTTGTAACGTAATGCCGTAAAGTGTTTCAGGATCGGTCTGTAATGTTCTAACTTGTCTTTAACTTTATAAACTTAACTTAACTTTATATGATAAAAATGTTTGGATATAATTTATTGAAAATAAGCTAAATACTCATAAAATTTTTGTTGATACGTCATCTACTAACTCTTCGATATGGAAACTAGTTCCTCTATCCATTAGGAACAGATCTTGTTACATAAAATTGACCAGAAAAGATCTTCAATTGTTGGGAGACTTGAGAGAAATAAACAAGTATCGTTAACATTATGCACTACGTAAAATCGGTACTATTCCAATGCTATGTGCGCATACGTATTCGAAACTTGAAATTATACTTTCGATGCTTTTGTAATGGTCGCTGAAATGTTCTTCACTTTTGTTGGTCGATCAAATAAATCGGTCGATCATAAGCGTTCCTAAGCGATATTTGACGAATAAAAACATAACCGAAACACTGACTGCCTAATGGTTCCTATTTGAATCGAAGTTTCGATGAGTGTATTTTGACCTTACAAGCTTCCTTGGTGTTATCGATCAGTCATAACTGACGTCAATGAAATCAAAGTTTTAATCATTTCTGACAGACTTTTGATGAATGCAAGCATGAACTCAACGTTAACTTAACCCCTTAATTGCATCGGTTTGAATCGAAATTGTAATCTTGATATTTATACCTTTAAGGAGCCGCAAGTCTTAACCGCTTTCAAACAATGTTTGGAATGCAGGCATAATTGTTTGAAAACGGTTTGCGTTGGGGAAAGATAGCAGACATTCACCGTTCGATATATGCCGTCTACTTCCGATTTCCTTAAATTTGTTGATTGTATTTTTGTATTATTTTCATTTTTTACTGGGTATTTAAATATATTGCATTTTATTTCTCCTTTTTGTTTTAGTTATTTTAACAGTTTATTTATTTTGCTTTCAAAACAATTTTGCAGGATTAGAGAGAGCATGGAGTAAAATCACATAAGCATTTTGTTTATTAAAGGCTTAGAAGTCGGCACTTCAAGTCGTTCATTTCCTGTGCTACTGTATGCTTACTTACGTATTCATATAGTAGCACTAAGTTATTCTAATATTGTGATTCAGTTTGTAACATTTTTAAATAAGCATAACAAATGTTATTAATACATATATAAAACTTAAACTTAAAACGCGTTACATGCGTAAAATTTTACTAATGAACGAAAGCCTTAATATCTATCTTAACTTTGTTTCGGAAGTTGAAAAGCAAAACGTTTGGGTAGATTCTACTTTCACTTCCCATACAATTTTTATACCTTACACCAACCGTGGTGCATGGTGTACTGAGTTTGTGCGTACGTACGTAACACCTAGAAGCATCTGAAATAGGCCTGCCTTTTGGTACACCTAAGATTGTCCGTCCCTCTGATGCTCTGTCCACGTAACTGGTGTTCAACCAACAGGTTGCAATTTCATGCGCTTTCAGCGTTCCACGACAAAACTCGCTCAGTAATATTATATCTTCCTTCCAAATTCGTGTGAACATGTAGGATCGAATGGGGAAAATTTTTGCATCCCTTGCTGTGCAACGGTTCCTACGGAAACTGAAGGCCTAATTTTGAATACTTCTTGACGAAAATTTGTTCGTAACAATAATATGATGTAAAAATTAACTTTACAGAATTTGGTCCACGTACATAAATCTTTTGTATCGCAACCCGTATAAAAGATCTCACGAAAAATAAGTCTTTCTATGCTAAAACGGTCTAATCTTGAATATTTTATGATGGAAATTGATTCTCAGTAGATTAACCAGAGCGAATTTTGGTGACGTAGGTCAACTTTTTTGGCTCTACATAGGGGCTGTATAAGAAGCATGTGTTTCGATAGCGGCAAGATCTAATATGTGCTTTGTTATGACGGGAGCAACTGAAAAGTGACAAGATCTTTAGATGGGCAATTAAGTTCGCTACATCTGCACAAAGCTAACTGATGTTCTCCACTATGAAGGCTCTCATGAAAATTATGCATTTACATAAAAATTAAATAATTTAATGTTTGGTGTGCTTTTAAGAAAATGAGCGTATGACTGACTGCATTAGGCGAAGTGATGTAGTGCATCTAATGGTCGACCTTGCCCAGCTAAAGCTTTCTTACTTGTTTTATTTCCTTTTTTATGTTTTTTGTGGTGACATTGTGTTAAGTTCATGTTTACTTCGCTTTGCGTAATGCAATCTTTAAGAGTTTGATTCAAAACGCTACGGCTAAGGCTACCTTAACTTAGCTCTCTTGTGTATTTATTATTTTTTTGTCTTTTGTTAATAGTTTTCTTTTATATTACTGGTGCAAAATGCTGTTCCAATGATGGAATGGATTAGGTGGTCGAAAAAGTGTTCCGTTCCGAACCATATCCCAAAATGGATTGCATTGTGATGCTTTGAACAATTTTTTTCTATTTTATTTCCCCATTAAACTTAAGTGGTAGTTATAAATTTTTTTAAACGCCTTTTTATGCACTTATTATGCGTTCGTAAATAAATATTTGCATTTTATTGGCGAATAAACTGCAGCAGTATTTGCCGGGTATAATTAATGTAATTAGTTTCCCTGTTATGCTTAACCTCATAGCTTCATCCAATAATTGCTTATGAAATTTATTAGAATTTCTCTCTTTTTAATGCTGCATATGATATTAGCGTTGTACTATAAGCCGTAAATATCGAAAGTTTTTCTCAAGTTCACGTGCAATCCTTTAGAATTCAATTCGAATACACATTTCATTTGCGAGCATTGGGGTAAAATAAATATAAATAATTTTCACAAAGTGTCAGACACTCGACTCACCACTTGGCTACTTTATCTTTTAATCAAAAAATTTCAGAAACTATTATTGTTATTATTATTATTACTGCTAAGTGATACAATTGGTCATAAAATTGAAACGTCTGCTGGGCACGCATAAAATAGATTGGGGCAGATATGAAGCGAAATGAATTCGTTTCGCACTCTTAATGACTTCGAATTGATAACGAATGTTATTAATTGTCCAGCGAAGATATAAAATAAAACAAAATGAGAAAGAAATTACATTCGGCTTTAATCGACTTTGTGAATACCCATCATTAGATTGGTTATACAAAATTTGATTACACTTACTTCGCACGTATGGTACGCTATGCATTGCAAATTAGACTTTTGTGTAGCAAAATTAAAAATTTATATTTCTTGTTTTCTAATATTATTATTATAATAATTACGAATTTAGCCAGAGAATAAATTCTAAGACCAAAGTCTTAAAGCATCTAAAGCATCTAAGTCTTTCGGCTTTATTAAAAACTCTGCCGCACTTGAGATTTGAACCCACGCCCATTGAGTTGCTAGTCGAGACTCTTGCCTACTCAGCCACTCGGGCGGATTTTTGTGTGTTTTCTAATAAAAACAGATCGAATTGAATAATTTCGATCCCGGGAAGGAGTGCCGACGGAACCGTTTCATTCGTCTTCTCTCCTTAGTCACCACCATAGTCCATATCAGTTACATTTAGAATTTTGTGAGAGAGAGAAAGTCCTTTATTCCATGAGTTTAATTGCTCTGATTCCTATAATGAAGTCCCCTTCCTGTCATGCTTCGATTTACAAGAAATTGGCGAAAAACCTTGTTTATATGTCCCATTTTATATTACGTATGATTACGGGAATCGGGCCAAAAGGCATTTAATTGATTTTTGTACTTGATGCGAGATTTTCTTTACAGTGTTTGCCTTTTTGCTGCTATGGATACATAATTGTTCCTTCACTAGTAGCTCGATGGGTAGTAGTTCTGCCAAGACCGCCGCCACTGACAGTGAAACTGCACAGCGTTTGAACCGTCAGGCAGGATATAAAGACGCAAGAAGGCGACATGCGAACCCCTAATGTCATTCGAAGATTTCGGGATAGTTGGACGATATAGTGGGGGATCGATAATCCCAGGCTCCATCTCGGAGTAATGCGAAAGTGGCTCCGGGATAGATTTTTATCGCGGTGTAGAGCCACTAGTTGCCAGATAGTTGGCACTACGTTCAAAGAGAAAAAATAAAGACATCTTCCTACACAGTCAAAGAGATAATCAGACACAAAATTAGGGGAAGGGGGGAGGGCCAGATAGACAGGAACAGTGGCATTGAGATGGACAGTCAGACCGGCAGATAGTGAGCCTTGGGTTACAAATGCTTCACGTTCCGGATGTTGAGCGCAAAAAAGCAATAATTTTACACACATAAAAGTTCACTTTCGCAGTAAGGATGCTTTCGTAATATTATTTACTGTAGCACTTGCTTGTGTGAATGCTTCACATATAACAAGTATTTATTATATTTAATGAATGGTAATACTAAACACATAAAAATGCACTAAAAGCACATTATTTTAAATTTTTGGAAATTTTGTAAATATATAAATAAACAATATGTAGTCATTTGGAAGATGGTTGCTTTACGCAAATACAACCAATCAAAAGTCCAAATTTTTCGTCAATGTCCGACGTGTCCGTGGGTCTGCTGGAACCATTTTAAGGAAATTTCATAATTTCTTATAAAAAATATCGGATCTACATCTGGAAGAAAAATAAACCGTTGATGAAAATATGTTGATATAACACCGGCGCGGCTTCAAGATGGTTTAGATTTTTCGGGTAATTCGGCAGAATGGAAATATCTAAACCAAGCATAAACTTCCTGAAGCGCTTTAGTGCAAGCATAAAATTGCTTTTAATGTACTTTAGCAGCACAATTTGCACTCTAAGCTAACGCTCACGCAGACCGCTGTTTAAGATAACGTGTCTAAAGAACAACATACATACGCATGCCAAATAAGATATTGTTATACATAACACATGCCTATGTGTACATATTTGTGCAAACGTACATATGCACTATGCACATCTTTAGGCATCTTTTCTTTGTTTCTGGGTAATGTAATTATTTTGAATGTATTATTATGTGTTATACACACATATGTCTGTACATATAAATATTTTTTATACATAATAATTCATTAATTCGTATGCCGATACATACACATACATTAGAAAGGTTAGAAATACTTTTTTGCCCTGCACTAGCCCAAGGATCTCGACCAACAACTCAATGGTCGTAGGTTCAAATTTCAAGAACGGTAATGTTTTCAATAAAAAAAGGGGCTAGCCTTAGACGCTAGTGCTTTCAGAGTTTGGTTTTAAAGCCTTTTACGCCAAAACGGCCTACTTTTAAACGTTTTACTATGAAAATTTGAAAAAAAAGTTTGATTTTTATATTTTCACTTCTCAAATAATAAGAACGGCTTATTTCTATTCTAGCTAAGTGTTCATTGGCTTTCGTGATGGCAGATAGTGTCCCAAATAAAGAAGAATTCCAAGCGCTGCACAATGATGGCACAAAACCGCGTATTGCATCAAATTTAAATCATCCCTATGAACCTAAGCCGTTAGGTGAGCAATCGCGCGCTTTAAACCGTCAAACCATTATGGTTATTATCGGCAATTTGGGCGTTATGTCTATCGGTATGGGCCTTGGTTTGCCAACAGTAACACAGCGGCCTATGACAGATACCACCGAGCAGGTCTACTTGACGCAGTCGCAGTTTACATGGTTCGGTAAGTTAAGGAGTTGTGTGGTTATCGAAGAGTGAAAGTTTTTCAAATTCCATTTTAAATTCTATTTGAAGCTTCTCTTAATTTATTGGCGGCGCCCTTAGGTGGATTATTGTCGGGAGTTCTGTTAGATAAACTAGGACGCAAATGTACCATATATAGCTTAAATATTTTAGGTTTAATCTCCTGGATTCTATTAGCCATAGCCAGTAAAGAAGATAACGATATTATGTTTATTCAATTAATGGCTTCAAGATTTTTAGTGGGTAAGATTTTAAAAGCTGGGACCATTTCAATCATTTTAATCATTTGCTATTCTAGGTGTTACCCATGGCTTATCTAGCGCACCGGTGGGTGTTTATTCTGCAGAGATTAGCACGCCTAAGGTACGAGGCCGTTTAATTTTGGGTACCTCAATCTCGGTATCATTGGGTATTACGGCGATTTACGTCTTGGGCTATTTCATACGTACCGATTGGCGTTTAATAGGATGGATATGCACCGGCTTCCAAGTGTTTGCATTACTGAGTGTTCTACCCATGCCAGAGTCACCGAATTGGCTGCTATCGAAAGGTCGTTTGCAGGACGCACGTAAATCTTTAAACTACTTTAGAGGCTTGGATAAGAAAGGTTGGAGTTTTAACATTTTGAAATTTTATATCGAGAAGTTTATTGAAAGCGATCTTTTACAGCGACTATTACACATCCCGAAGTCTTGGCGGAATTCAATGTTTTGCAGAAGAATATTCAATTGGCAGAAGGTCAAAAAATGCCTTCATTTTGGAAGTCTTTACGTCTGCCGGAGGTTTACAAACCTCTCCTAATACTAATCGGAATGTTCACCTTTCAGCAATTAACAGGCATTTTTGTTATCATAGTATACGCGGTACAAATTTCCGTAGAAGCGGGAGTCACAATGGATCCTTTTATGTGTGCAGTTCTGATTGGGGTTAGCTCGTTTAATAACCACTTGCCCCATGGCTTATTTATTGGAAAAGTGGGGTCGCCGTCGTGCTGGTATAATCTCCGCCGCTGGCATGACTGTTTGTATGATTTTGTTAGCGGTACAAAGTTATCTTCGTTTCATACCATTTCTGCCTGTGATCGCTATAGTATCGTTTATAGTTTTAAGCACTTTAGGTATATTCACTTTACCCTTCTTCATGATATCCGAGTTATTCCCTCAACATGTCAGGGGCCGTGCTTCGGGCCTGACAGTAGCTTTCGGTTTACTGGCAGCATTTTTCTGCACTAAAACCTATCCCGGAATGAAAGATGCCATTGGCAATGAGTATTGCTTTGTAGTATACGGTGTAGTCTCATTTGCGGCTATGATTTTTGTCTATCTCGTATTGCCGGAGACTAGACGCCGAACTCTCTTTGAAATTGAAGAGCAGTTTAGAATGAAAAAACCCCTTAAACCCACTCAAGTTGAAATGAGAGAGATTTGTATAAAGTGAACGAAATTAATGGAGAGATTTATCCAAGAAATTATACTCGTTAGGGAAATAAAGTTAGTGAATTTATTTTATTTTAGACTGTGATAAATTTTACGAATTAAATAATTATATTTATATTTAAATTTCACAGAGTGCAAATTGTGTAGAATTAACAGTTCATTATATGATTATGTAAGAATAATAAAAGTAATAGAAATAAAATTGACTTTGCGCATTACTATGTCTCTTACGCCCTTTGTGGTAAGGATATTGTAAAGTAATAATATTGCCATGTAGAGTAACGATATTGTTAATGCGTGTGACTGGCGCATTATTTTATTTGGAAAAAGGATTACTGCCTGCTCGGCTTCAGTGTGCCAAGTCTTTCCGTCTCTATGATTGCCAATATGACTCGGCAAGAGACGGTCCCTATGTTATGGGAGGCGGGTTTAACGCCTAGAGCTTTTGCGAGTAAAACGCTTAGATTTGAGTTGCATAAAACAACTGGTTTACTTTATGTTTCTCACCTGTTTTTATACTAAATTTTACAATTAAAACTAATACTAGCCTAAACATAATTATTTTAATTGGGGCGCCTGGCATCGCATTGCATTTCGTAATGCAATACTACAATATATTAAGTTTTGTGCGTACATATGCAACGTCCAGAACTACTTGCTTTAGATGCTCAATGCGTGATATAAGTCGATTCAAAATTATTTTTTAAATTGATTTAAATATGTCTGTTTGCCTGTCTGCCCAACTGAAGTCCACGCACTTTTCTTTCCCATAGTATAATTTTATGCGCTGACGTCTTTAATACAGCAAAGAACTTCAGAACACATGCATTGAATCGGACCGTTTTTACGATCACTTCCCATAAAATGCATTCTCAGAATAAGATTTGCAAATTTCCATTATGTCTGGCGAATACTTCCGAAAAACTTGTATATTGCCACTTTTTATATTCTATACCGTTTGTGGTGTAGGGTGTATTAAGCTAGTGCGGACGGTTGTAAAACCCGTAAGGACTTGAGGTCGATGGATTCTGAATCATTTACTGACTCGATGTAGGCTTCCCTGTCCATCTGTCCAACTGATGTCTCTCCACGTACCCTGTGGACATGTACAGTTCACAATTGTAGAGACATTTCGATGAATTTTGGTACACTCATGTGTTTTGGCTCGTGGACAAAGCCCATCGAAAATGGTTGAGACCCCACACTCTTTCGACTTTTCGACCTTCGCCGTACTTTGATAAGCCGTTATAAGAAAAAATATTGTACGTTCTAAATTTTCGCAGCAAAAATTTCGTTGTAATAGTACTGCGCCATTTTAAATTGATGTGAACATTTTGGATCGGAAAGGTATTGAATTTCTTCCTACGGAAACTGAATCTTTACATGCTAAAACGGACTTATTTTCAATATTCCTTTAGGGAATGGAATGGGCCTCAACTCATATAAGAGTTCTAATGAAAAATAAGGCTTTATATGCCAAGAGGGTCTAATTTTTAGTATTTTATGATGAAAATTTGTCGTAGTAGATCGACCATAGAGAATCACATACACCAATTTTTTGGTGCACACCATCTATATGGACTCTCGTGAAAGCAAGTAAATTAAGTTTGCTAAATTCAGATCACGTTGATGTTTGGATATCCTCCAATAAGAGGTCTTTCAAAAAAAGTAAGCATTTACACTAAAATAAAATATGATTTTTGGTGTATTTTTGTAATTGTAAACAAAATGGTGTAAGCTTTGTAATGGTCGGCCTTGCCCGACTATAGCATTCTTACTTGTTTTGTTATAATCATTGTTCAGAACTACCTTTTTAATTGAATGTCCCTCCATGCGTCTAATACTTTTGCGTGTACTTTTGTGTTCAGTCTGCTAGTCACTAATTTTGGAACAAGTTTAATGGAATTGGGTGCACTGACATGGTTCTCAAGGAACAAAACGAATGCGATTGAAAATGTATTGCATTGGACTATTTTTATAACTATCCTTTATGTGTTTTCCTGTTTAAAACTGAACAGTAAATATTTCTGAAGAAGAATCAGTGAATACTATTTTAGGAAAGTAAATATATGTCGGAAATTTGCATGTGATGAGTCCATTTCTTGAATTCATTCCGAAACAAGGGCTATTACAAAAACAAGAGCCTTCATCCTGCAACAAGGGGTGAATTTTACAAAATGTCTCATACCAGAGACACCGATATACATAGATGTTCCAATATTTTATTCCAAGATTTTCTTTATTGAGATTAGGATTCTTGGATACCTTGTAAGTATCGTTATCAACAATAGTAATAACGCTGCTCTTTGGTTCTCATTATTTGTACGGACAAGGTTTCTGTTAACAGTTTTTTAATACGATGTCTCCAAAGCGGAAGCGTACACTATTCTGTGCTTTTAAGCGAATATGCGTTACGGTATGCACATAAGTGTATATGTACGAAAAATAGAAATGAAATATGAAATATGATTATATGAAATAGAGCAATAGTGGCAAACACATACATTTGTACATTGATTGTATAGCAAATAAGTATATGTGTACATATGTTGATATAATGCATGCATAGATAGATAGTTGGCTACGTTTGCCCGCATCCAGTTTATGTAAATGCATTTATCAACTCCTTGGCTATGGTCCAGTGGCTTAGAAAGCAAAATCCATCGCACCTCCTTTATGTCGAAAAATTAGAATATAAGTTAGTAATGTATCAACATTTTCATGCCAAATTTGAATTACCTTGGTATGCTGACACGTTCTTGTCAGTAGACATCCTGAAGTTTTCGGTTTTCAACAGTTTAACTCGGACAAACCCAAACAAATTTGTTCGATGGATCCTGCCCTTAGCGCATGATCCATTTGATTTAAAGGACTCAGCATTTGCTACCACTGTAGCTTGAACTCGTTTTCCTATTTCTGGCTCCACCATACATTGGTCCATCGCCGAATAAAAAAAATCGTACGCCTGATCGAATGCTTCGGTTATGTCTACTTTCGGGAAAACCGGCTTGAGGTGTTTACTAGTTACGATGATGGTGCTCATGGGGTCTTTAGCTATTTTTTTGCCATTTCGCTCCTCGCGTCATATCGTGCAAGCATTGAGGGCAGTGCTACCCCGAAAGCCGTGAGCAACCGCAGGTGTTTACTTCTGAATCCAAATGTCCAGACTCATCGAATATGGAATACTGCCTGCCGGTATTAATGTAAGAAATTTCCCACAATTCATTCATTAGTAGGTTTTTATGGTGTTTATTTTGTTGTGTAAAACCCAAAAATCGCTAATGTTCCTACCCTTGTTGTGTAAAATCCAAAAATTCGAAAATGTGTTCCTTAATCGCTTATTAAAAAAGCTTCTTGTTATAATCTGATAGCGCGGTAAAAATTTTTGTGTAATTTTGTTTTTAAACTTGTAACTAGTATTGAAGGAAGAAATATAAAAAAATTCAACATAGAAATCAAAATAAAACTCTATAAAACAGTCTTAGGCAGTCCTAAGCACTCGTAGTCACTTCCGTACTCTTTGAAGAATAAAAAAATTCAACATCTATTTATCTACTGAGTGTTTATGAGCACAATCACATTGAGAGAATCGTTGTGCTTTGTTTTCTTTTCATCGTTTATTTTGCAGAATCGAAGAAATAAAGAATTCTAAACTCCATGTTCGCCAAACGCTTTGACGAATTTCAATAAAAATGTTCATATCAACAAACGAGAAGAAATTTGTTATCTTAATTTTAATTCGTTTATTTTGTTTATATATTTACTAACTGTAGTTGCTTACACATATATATTTGACATATTTTAAGCATTTTTCAATATCGCACATATAAGTATTCGACGCGGCGTCTACTTATATTATATTATTATACCCTACACCACATGTGGTACAGGGTATATTGAGTTTGTGCGAACATGTACAACACGCAGAAGAAGTTAAGACAGACCCAGACTTTATTATACGGACCGCTTCAGAATTTTCTTAATCATTTTCTGAATCGATCTAAGCCGGTCACTCCATCTGTCTGTCTGCCTGTCTGTCCGTCCGATGTTTGTCCATCTCAGTTTCAGTTACAGCTATGGGTAGCAATTTTAGAAATATATTGGTGAAAGTTGGTACACTGATCCAAGGACGAACACTATTGAAAACGGTTTAGATCTGTCTACCAGTTTTGTACCACTCAACACTCTATTTTAAAAAGTCGTCATAATTGCAAATTGATGAAGAAGTCAACCTTAGCGAATTTGGACTACGTAGGCCAATTTTTTGGACGCGTTCTTCACATATAAGGATTCTCAGGAAATGCAAGCTAATGCAAGCTTCATTATGAAAATTTCTTCATGATAATAATTTGAAATAAAAATTAAGTGGACCAAATTTGACTCACATGGGTCTATATCTTGGATCCCACTCTATATAAAATTCCTCAGAAAAACGTGTAATTTTTAATATTTTATGATGAAAATTGTTCCATAGTAGCAAATTAAGCCAAAAAGGTAACAGCCGGGAATTGGGACCACCTACATCTATTTTTTAGATCCCAACACATATGAGGGTTATCATGAAAAGCAAGTGCTTATATGGAAGAAAGTATAATTTCTAGTCTCCTACGGCGGAAACTAAGAAGTAGTAAAATTTTTGGGAAGTAAATGCAGTTTACTAAATTTGGATCACGTCATATGATATTTTTGGGCATCTTCCAATATGCGGCCTTTCATGAAAGATATGTCTTTGCATGAAAATAATGTCTCCTTTTCGGTGTCTGATTGGCGGGACGAACGAATTATTGTAATGGGCGAGGTAGGGTATTCAATGGCCATGTTATTACATTGTTTAAATAAATAAAATATTAAAAACTAGTCCTTAATCCTAGCTTTTGCAATCTGAACTGTTTTTTATTTCTCCGATCTTTTAAATCGGCATGATGGAGGGCCAAGGATTTCGAACTGTTAATGTAGAGTTCAGTAAGCCTATGCTTGCACAATCTTATCAAAAATTAGTTTCCTAAAACCTAAGCTATATTTCTTATCATAATGATCAGCTACGTACATTGGTGTGACGAATCTAGATCGCATTGATCACGTATCAGAAATATAGCGGACGACTTTTTATTTTCGTCGATGGCACGGTGAAATAGTGTTTGTTGACATCCTTCAGGAGCCGGGCTACACCATGTCGCACTAACACTTGAGTTACATCTTCGTGTTCCAATTCTAGGGCAGTACAAACTGGCGGACCGCCCTATTATTTGGTGCACTCCAGTGATTACATTAATTTACCTTTGCAGATATCAAGATGTTAAAAAAGCCGCACAGCAGGGATCGTCTATGTATATTTTTTATGTATTTGTGCATTATTTATGTATACTATAATTCATGAGGCTTAGATTTATTTATTTTTATTATAGACATTATATAGGTATTATTATAGGTATATTATATAAATATATTATAAGGGCGTATGAAATTAGAACAGTGCATTTGATGTGACTCATTAGTGCTGCCAAAGGTTCTCCACATACCACAGAGATATTTTCCTTTATATCCGGCAGTAGTAAATGCTCCACTCGCGTTTTTTTCAAATGCTGCAATACCAATGGAACGACAGTGTCCACTTCCCCATTGATGATTGACCACTTCCCATCATCTTGATCGTTATCTCGTCTCTTTCTTACATAAATTGATGCTCGAGTGTGAACGTTAACAGCGTTTATTATCGAAGAAGAATCAAATTTACTGTAAATGGATTAAAATTTTTGATTACCTAACGGCAAACACATTCATATCTTTTGACGTGCACGGGCCATTGTGCAATGTCATAATGTCATTGATCCTTCGGCACCTTCTCCGTTTGGTCCTCCGTTTGGTGGTTGATTTCGTATTGGTGCCGGAATGGGTAGTGTTCCTCATAAAACACCCGAGCGAAATAGAATTTATGTTGTGTCTGACCAAACAGATTTATAGCTCAGTGTTATCCGCATTTTCTAATAGAATAAAAGTTTGTTTTTATTTAAGCAAGCAAGCAAATTGAAACCTTCAAGGAATTTTTTTTAAACTATCGAAGCATGGGAGTATATTCGTTTGGTCGTAATGTTTGCAAGACCCGAACGAAAGCTTCAGAGACCGATTTGAAGTATGTATGTATGTATATTTTTAATTAGCGTCGAATTTCGTATCAAATTTGGCAGAAACGTTCGAAGTTCTTGCACGCAGGTTGGTATTGAATATGGGCCAAACCGGTCGATGAATATGCACGCAGTAAAGCATAGACTGAAAGTATCTTTATTTCGCTAAACAAAAATTTGTGAGCTTTTGCTCATTACCCAGAAATTATGAATTATAGAAGGGTGAAATTTTCTATCTATTCTTTCCATGGGGGATTCTAGTGTTTTTGTTCACAAAGTTGTTTCCGGTTTCCTATCTCTATTTTTATGGGCTATAAGCCATGGCCACGTGCTATATGATGTCGATGGAAAATATAAATACTGCTCTAGTTATAGCATATAATAATATGATCCGCCCAATTGGTTATCTTGGCAGATTTTCCTAAAAAAAAGAACGAAAATTTCTCCATTCGATTTAAAAGCCATCGGGAGAACTACACTGTAATGAAATTTGCAACCAAGCTGTAGCCTCAATCATCAAAATACGACATAAAAAAAAAAGTTTCTCCTCTGCATAAGACCCTTACTAGCACAGGAACTTTCTCTATTAACATTTTATAAAAGCATTTTATGAACGCGAAAATTTGTAAAAATTATTGTTTTGTACTTGAAATATTCTTGATTCAATACTTGTGGTAAAGGGTATATTAACTTTATGTAGGTATATGTAACATCCAGAAGATCTTAATACAGACCCACCTTTTATTATGTCAGTAAATGTAGAAACATTCTCTGAGTCGACCTAAGCTTGTCTGTCCACTTGTCAATGCGGTCTATGCGTTTGCATTTAAATTCAAAGGATAGAGCAAAAAAGCTAAGAAAAATATAAATATGATGAGACAATGTGTCACAGACGCAGACGTTTTCCCAACCTTAATCCCATATATTCAATTAGGCCTATAATCGTACATGAGTTCATCTGTATAGGTACACAACCAATAATATATGGAGTGTTTAAAGATAATTGACTGAGCAAAATTTGGGAACTAATGTCCCACTTTAGCGGCTTAAACACAAAGGATATTCCAAACATGTGCCTTATTCTCTCCTATCTATCTGACAAGAATAGCTTGGAGCCCAGACTACTGACGAGTAGTGTAGAATCGGTCTTACAGGCGTCGCGTACAAACTGACCAGATAAGAAGATTAAAGTTCACACTTTGATCGAATGAAACGCCGCGATCAATGTACGATACCGCATCCCCAATGTTATGACCTTGTTGAGCTTAAAAAGGTTTAGTGACCTTAGTTTACCAATGATCACAAATCAGCAAGTAGCTCAACATCGTCTGTATGCATTAAAATCCTACTCTGCGGAATGACAACAGGAAGATCGTTAATGAGTAAAATAAAAATTAATCGACCTCAAACGACCGTCTGATTAGACAAGCACGACGCAGACCATTTGATCAAACAATCAGGAAACCCGATTTTTAACGGCTTCAAGTCTTTCAACTAAAGTGTGTGAAAATAACATTGGCTCCTTTACGTTTGGAAAAATCTTTAAAAATGTAAATTTATATGGAAATGTGCAAGGTATTTAATGGCCAGTCTCGCCCGGCTGTAAGGGTTTTCCTTGTTTACACCTTGATGTCTTACGTGCTCACTCTCATTAATATTTTACATTTAATTAAACAATAATGATAAGTGGCTCTTAATTTGTGTAATTTGTTGCTGCCTAGTGTTGTGCTAATCAATTAATGCTTAAATAACCGCAAAGCAGACCGTAATTTATTTCAGAAACTTATAACCAAATTGCAGTAAATATTTGTCGTTACGTCATTAGCATTGTAAGATTGTAACTAAATACATAAACGCTCTTGAAAGCTTCTCGCTTGCTGTTAAGAGAGAAATTCAAAGTCGCAACGATATGAAAGAAGTTGGCTTCTTCCACTATCGGTAATTTAATGGTCATTAAATCGTTTTGTATTAATTGGAGTTATCATGTCATACATTATCTCTAAGATATCAACCGTCAACGGTTTATTTCTGCACATATCAACGGGACTGCGACGCAAACGAAAACTAGGGTAGGGGTGGGGATTGGTTTTTGTTTGCTTGAGGAATTTTTCAACTATCAAAAACTCTGAAGTCAGTCTTTAAGGAGTAACCTGTATAGCTCCCGATGCTGGAATGTTTCTGAAACTTGTAACAGAGCGTGATTTGCATACTAGTTCTTCAAGCGACCGAAATGTGCTTGCACGCGTACTTTTGTAGGACACAGAGACCCTTTAGAGACCCTTTAACGGTAAAAATCGTTTTATGTCCGTATTTGGTTTAATACGATTTCATATGTCAAACATGACGTTTACGTTAGAGGGTAAATAACGCTGAGAAGGATTTTAGAAAGACTTTAGACAGATTACTGAATCCATTTAAAATTGTTTGTTGGTGTGTTTGTTTGTTGTTATTCGTATTTACTGCAATTGTGATCATTGTTGAGATAGAGAGAATTAGTGCGTAGAGCTGTTTTAAGCCGAGGAGAGTGCTATTAGAAATGAATCAAATCAGCTGATTTTTGACACCGGTCCACATAAAACGATCAGCATCGATGGAAGGACAAGCCATGAACTAAAAAATTACTTTTTTGATCATTACTCTTAAACTATAGCAGAAAAGCGTACAAAAATTTAAACGCATATTCTGTGGCCGATGCTCTGTACAAAAGTGGACAAAATCTCCCATGCCCACTCAGTATTATGGTGTGTCAAAATTGCATTTTTTTCATAACGTGCAGAATCAATCTTCCGAAACCCAATACAGTGTATGAATTCTTGGTCAGTTTCAAAGTCCCAATGCGCCTAAGCGTGTCTGTCTGTTTGTCTGTCCATCTGTCCGCCTGCCAAATTGTGTGTTAGCTGTGGTAAGCATTCTCCCGTTCGTAAAAATAAACGTATCGCCTACAAACCGATCAAAAGGCGGGTGTGCAACGCCCACACGCGTACACCTTTGCTTTCCGTATTTTTTGCTTGTTGTCTTTGCTTGTACATCCGATAAATTTCTGCCCATTCCATATTGTAGTGCATTAAAATTTAGTTATTTTACTTATGTTGTGTTTTTTAGGATAACGACGATGGGTGTAAAAGATTCTGATACGACCGAACATAATTTTCTTGCTTGCTTATTATAATATTTAAATACATGCTTAATCGTCCCCTCGAATATTGTTATTCTGTTGCCTCTCCTGTCATTTTTAAGAAAAGCGTCAAAATGGCTTTTCCTTTTTTTTCTTTTGGCCGCGAAAAGGATGCTATCCCTTCGTTCAATAATTAGAAACCATACTTTGAGTTTACTACAGATTGTAATCAATGCTAAATATTAGTAAACGAATCATTTGAAAGATGAATGCGAAATTCATGCCAATTAAGACCAGTGGCCTTGCCCTCAGATGTGTATGCTGTAGATATAAACTTCTTTAGAGAGCATTGCACTACGTCGCCGCGCCTGAAAGATAATATTATTTGCGAACAGAATTTTTTATCTCAAAAGAATAAAATTATCATGCGTGCTTTTTTTCCGCACCCCTCCCAAAAATTCCGCTGACCTTAATAAAAACAATTCGTGAAGTCGAATTTATTCCCATCATTTTTATCGCAGTTTCAATTAGAAGCCCTGCTAGTGATAATAGCAATAAATTATTTAAAACCTATTGGCAAGTGAAACGTTTTTTTTTTGTTTTTTTTTGTAAATTTCCGTTAAGTCGCGTGCGCGTTGCTATCTATAGATTTTATAGTCATATACCGATTATCAACAGAGTTTAGAAAATTTGTTAACGTTTTCAAGAAGCGTTCACCGCCAAAAGCGCCGCCGCCTCTCCCCGCAATTACATCTGTTTTGTTTATGTTTATGTTTATTTATACAAATATTGAACTTTTGATGTTACATACGTCTTGTACGTGCTTGTACGTATGTGTTTCAATAAAATATGTTTCTTTATTTTTTTGTTATTTTTTTATTAGTATTGGTATAGAATTAAATAAATAAATAAATAGGAAATAAGACAAAAGCATATAATAAGTTGTTTTCTACTTCTCTCGGTCTCCCCAGATGTAAATATCACAAGAGAAGAGAGAGTTTATTTTATTTATTTATTTATTTTTTTTTTTTTTGGATTACCCATGTCAACCATATACCGTTATAAGAGAAAATAATAGCCCGAGGAGGAAAATCAAAAGAAAAAAAAAAACATGAAAAACATAGATATTTTCGAGAGAAATTGTCGCAACAGAGATATTGTAACGAAATTATTGTCAAGTTCATGTTTAGTATTAGTTCGCTATTAAAGGCGAACGGTAGAACCGGTAGAAGTGTAGTTGTTGAGCAAATAATTTCTTGGATATCGTTCTTATTGTTGTTGTTAAGGTGCCTACGCTTTAGACGATCTGCTCGTGAAACTCAAATTTCAAAGGAAATGATTTATTTTGCTTTTTAATAATTTCTTTATTTATTTAGTTTTTGCTTTCGGGTAAATAATAAACTCGTATAAAACCAGAAATATTAAATGTTATTGAAATTATTAGAATACAAACAAGTGGTTTATTGGCTTGTTTGTACTCTGGATCGCTCACACAGATGCACACACACACACACACACACACACACGCTTACATACATAAACAGTGTATGAAAGTTTGTGAAGACACACATATATTGAATATTGAAACTTAACGATCGCCGTTGATGAAAGCAAGTGCAGAAATCAAATGAAATTAAATTTGTTGGCAATTTATGTGAATTGGATCTCAGAATACATGCAAACATTTAATGAAATGTTGCACACAGTAGACAGCCATTTGTTTAAGAATGTTTATCAAGCAAGCAGTCGTCAACGTATTGTCACACTTAACAGAGCTAATACGGTTTTGAAAAGGATAACAAAAAGTCCTTGAAAATTATGTAAAATTTGCAAAAAAAACAAAAACAATATATATATATATATATATATATATATCCTTACGTCATAGTTGAAAATAAATAAATAAATTCGTGCACTTAAGTGAGCGTGATTAACAAAACTGCTGCTTCTTAATAACTCTCTGCATTACATAGATTTTGAGTGCGTGTCTGGTCGATTGATTGCAAACAGTCTTTTTTTTCAGTTATAACTATTTGCTGTCAGCATGTCTAGCGTGCCTTTTCGTGATGATAAGACAACTTTAAGAAATGATAAACGAGTTACTCCAATATTGTGCCAGGGCCTCAATAAGCCGCAAAGGACAAAAGCTTTGGGAGAGCGTAGTAAGGCTGTATGGCGTCAGGAATTCATGGTTTTCTTAGGCAATGTTGGTGTCCTGGGTGCGGGCATGGCGGTTGCATTGCCGTCGGTAACTTTGGATCAATTAACTGACGTTAATGAAAGTTTTCATCTCACGGTCGAAGAAGCCAGTTGGTTTTGTATGTCTGAAGAGTTACTCTCTACAATAATTGGAAACAGAGAAATAAAAAGTCCTTACTTCTTATGTCCTTCAGCTTCTATCAATACCATGGCTTGTCCATTAGGTGGCCTTTTAGTTGGTTATTTATTGGATCGTGTCGGACGTAAGAATACCATCTTAGTCACCCATATAACTGGAGTTCTAGGTTGGGCACTACTAGCTTCTTGTACCATGTACAGTGATCGTACAACAATATTAATACAAATGTTATTGGCTCGTTTTCTATCGGGTAAGTAAAAAGAGAACGTACTTCTTCTTTATTAAAAAACATTACTCTTGAGTTTCAAAACAAAAAATTGTTTGTCTATGTTTTCTTTTAAAAGACCTCCCTTTCGTTGTAGCAATTCTTGCTGTTACAATTTTATTTGCAATCATCTTTCAACTGTACAATGATTATTTTCGAAGGCGGCCTGGCCCTACAGAGTTCAAACTTTGTGTATCGGTGCAGTTAAATTACAAGCATACCAGATATGTGAAGACATTGCTATTTTATATATTGGGTTAGTCTTTCTCACTTTTAAAGGAGAGATGATTGTAGTGGATTTTTTTACACCTTATGACTCTTGTGGCAAAGGTGTATCAAGATTGGCCTTTCACGAAAAGTATGTCCTTGCGTGATGTGTACTTTTTGGTGCATTGTGACCAAAACGAAGCGGTACTAGGCAAAGCCGAGGGGGGAGGTACCTAATGGTCGGCGTTGCTCGACTCTGATGATCTCAATTATTTTTGTTATAAGGATCTTTTTACTTCCTTCTAAATATTTAAGCAGGGTTTTCTTGCCCACCCCAACACACAAATTCTTAAAACATTCCTTTGAATTCCTTAGGTGTTATGATTGGTCTCTGCCTCTCCCCAGTGGGGGTCTATTCGGCAGAAATAGGTTTACCGCGAATACGAGGGCGCCTGATATTGGGTACTTCGATAGGCATAGCAGCCGGCATATTATTCATGTATATATTGGGCTACTTTATCAGGGTAAGTGAATGCTGTAGAAGCAATACATTGAGAAACTTAGCCTTGTCCTTTCCAGAACAATTGGCAGCTGATCGCTATAATATCGACTGTTTTTCAAATTATTGCCACATTATGTGTCTTACCTATGCCGGAGACGCCTAGTTGGTTAATGCAGAAAGGACAGCTGGAAAAAGCTCGAAGGTCCTTAAAATATTTCCGCGGTCTTAACATCAATGGTGAAGTCCTTTTTTTTGCGTATAAACTGAGAGAATAATTCTCATTTTCTACTTTAATTCTTTCAGACATCGCTTACTGCGAGGAATTCGAAAATGAATTCAATCAAATCAAACGTAGTTCCGAAATAAGCCGCAATACGGCTCAAACAGAGTCGTTACTGCAGGCCCTATGTGCTCCTGAAGTTTACAAGCCTTTGCTGATCATGATTGGATTCTTCGGTATTCAGCAATGTTCCGGCATAGTGGTGGTCGTTGTGTTTGCCGTACAAATTGCTACCGCAGCAGGAGTGTCCACAGACCCCTTTCTTTGTGCCGTAATGGTGGGCGTAGCGCGCATAATTACCACCTTCTTTATGAGCTCTTTATTCGAGCGTTGGGGTCGAAGACCTGCTGGCATGTTTTCTGCTTCCGGGATGACTGTATGTATGCTATTATTGGCTTTATCTGGTTGGTATCCCAAGGCTTTTGCTAGAGTCTCTGCACTGCCTGCCATATGTATCGTTATGCACATCATCTTTTCCACCATGGGCTTGTTGACTTTACCATTTTTCATGATTTCGGAAGTATTTCCGCAACGTTTCCGTGGCACTGCGTCGGGCTTAGCAGTGAGTTTAGGTTTACTCGCCTCTTTCGCGGTTGTCAAACTCTATCCATCTATGGTGATTGTTATGGGCACCGCTTATGTTTTTGCCTTCTATGGTTTTATTTCTTTAGTGGGTGTGCCTTACATATATTTTCTCATACCAGAAACACGAGGTCGCACTTTGTTGGAAATTGAAGAATATTTCCGCACGGGACGCATGGTCTCGTTAGATCAAGTTCTCGAGCAAAACCTTGAGAGGGGCGAATGTAAAGAGCTTTTTATTAAAACTTAATTTAAGAACAGAAATGAATGAATCAATTAATCAATAAGTAAGTGATTGGTGTACTTAAGCAACTTTATGCATAAGCTTTATGTGTTATGTAAGAACATTTCCAAAGAATTACTGTAGTCTGTGATCAAATAAATCTCAAATATTTGTATGCATATATATATGTATGTAGGTATGTTGCTAATTATATCAAATGTCTGCTTTATTAACATTGATTTTATATGATGACTATTAACACCAATCAATCGCGAATGATCGTTATTGGTCGTTTAAACGTTATCTCTTATTTTTATGAATGTATGTCATTGACAATAACGCACTTCGGTATACGTTAATATGCTATAACCGGCGGCCAGTTGCAAGCAATAAAATGCGAAGCGATAAGACATGCAAGTTAGTCTTGATTAGACTCATAGCCATTCCTACATATGCTTTGTTTGCTTTGCTTTGTAACACGCAAGGAATAGATTACAATTTCTGTTAAACTTGCCCTTAAGAACAATAAATAAATATCAGCAGATGTGCTGCTGCTGGTTGCTTCAAGCAGTTTTTTACAGAAATGTAAGAAAGAAAAAAAATGAGCTCACGTTGGTGCAGTCAGCCAAACAACAACAAGTACAAAAGAGATGGGATGGAAGAGCAGACGTGAATTCAAACCCGACTTATTCTTTCGCGCTTTTTACAAGTTAAGCTTTAAAGATAAGTTGAGGACGTTCCTCAACGTGTCCACCTCGAATATTTAAATCTTCAACGAAATTTAAAATTAAAATACTTTTAGTAAAATAAAACATTGAAATTCCGCACAACAAAAATTTAAAAAAATGCAATTGCATAATAAAAATATTAATAAAATTTCAAAAAATTAAAATGAAAAATATTTTTTTTTGATTTTTTTTTTTAATAAAAAATTTTCAAAACCTAATTTCAATAATAAAGTAATAGTATAATAAATAAAAAAGGTAAAAGGTGCCACAAGACTTAATAATTGAAATCTGCACCATTACTATCTGCAGTCTTTTACCATTCATCGAATAGCTTAGGGATGGCCACGCGGTAGAAACTTGCCTTTTGGAGGCGAGATGGTCATTGACCCATTTTCGGGCATCTTCAATTACTGCGAACCGCTGACTAGCTATGTATGATTACATAGATCTAAATAAGTATTAATCGGAAGAGGCATGGTCTGCAGCATATGCAGAGTGCGGCAAAACTTGCCAGTCTAAGCTGAAAATTATATCATCAGTTGCTTTTTCTGAAGACGAAGTACCGCAGTCGAATTTCAATCGTTTTCGTAAACCACTTTCGAACTCTTTCTGTATTCTCATCCCAAGCTAACTTAATCATAACCACAGCTTCAGCTGAATCGTCTTCAGGTTTATACAGTTCAAAATATAGAAAAACGCGGGGCCGTAAATGACGTTTATCTTTTTGAACTTTGATCTATAGTGAACGACAACTTGTTGACAACTCAAGTTCACATCGTTCAAACATCAATATCCACGTTACCTATAACTTAAATTCCGGGCACATTAAACGTGTCAGGCCTGGAGGAATTCATTTGTACACATAATAATAAAATAAAAAATTTAATAAAAAAAACAGACAACACAAAAATTAATATTTATTATTAATATTTATAATTTATAATTAATATTATTTATGTAGGAAATTAATGATAAAATAAAGTTAGAAAAAAAACATAAAAAAAAAAATCAAGTCATAAAGAAATTCAAAACTAAATAAAAGAACTGAATGAGACAAAAAAATTTGTTTTAAAAGTTAACGAAATAAAAATATTACTAATGTAACTAATTTAAAACCATAAAGAAAAACCTGCGGACGGTGCTTTTCATATCAACAACCTTCATTTGCCATAACAGCGTTCTCCATGTGTTAAAAATAAACTGTATTTTGTTTCGTCATTTCCACGCTTGTCCAGTTTTAGATCCTCCTGTTCCACGGTAAAAAGGATTACAAGAAAAAGCAAGAAAGATATATTAAAAAAAAAAAAACATAAAATACAGCAAAAGGTCACACACTACCAACTTATTCTGATATATTTATCCATATTTTATTATCTTCTATGGACTCAAGTATCAAGTATTTCGAAAAGAAAATGGGCGATGATGTGCTTGTGCATCTGTTTGTAGTTTTCCGGAATGAGTTTGGCTCCTAATCCACCCGTAGCCAGTCCTACATTTGCACTTTTAGGTTATTTAGCCTGAATGACTCGTAATGCAAGCACAAAAGAAAAAAAATTGAAAGTAAGTAGAGAGTTGCACAATAATGCGTTTTTTAACATAAGCTTACCATAAGGACCAACCAAGTATTCCCACCAATAATAATAACAGTAACAGCAGTAAGTTTCGCATACATAAACAAAAAAACAAAAAGAAAAAGAAAAAGAAAAACAGAAATTTCTGCATACATTCAAAGCAAAAGTAAAATAGACACACGCACGTATGCTTATACTTATTGAGGCCTAGCTGAGCGCTTACAAATAAACTAAATTCATTTACTTACTTACGAACAAGTGCAACTTCAGACTCGCTCATTTAATTTCTCTCATTGTTATTGTGCTTTGATTGTACAAATCCAGACTTTTCTCAATTTCCGTGTAATTTTCACAACGATTCTCAATTTCCGTAATAGTGCTGCGTGTTTGTTTGTTTTTTGACTAAAATTAAAGCATATTTGTTATGACCATGACTGTATGAGAAAAAATGGCAAGACTGTTCAGAAAAAATGTAGGTTTCGCTTCGAAATTTTGGGTTTCGCTTTGTAATGGTAGCCGTATATGCTAAAGCATCGCAGGCACAAACCATTAAGCAATTTATAAAAGTAGATACGGCAGTGTTTTTGTGTTTCGTAAACAATGAAAATAATGTTGCCGACAATCGGAGGGAATCTTTTCAGGCTTTTGAGCCTTTAACGCTTAAATTGATTATATTGGGGGCATTGCGTAGACGCACACATAAATTTTTAAGCCTTTCAGATTTACTTACTCAAATTTAAATTTTTTATTATTCTTTGCTTGTGTTGATAAATAGTTATATGGTTTTTTAAAGGCTTTGAAGATAAATGCGAATATAACCAGTAAAGACATCTACCAAATCCCTTAACATAACCTTCTAAAAACCCTAACGGAGCTCCGTTAAATATTTTGAATTAAGATATAGTTGAATTTGAAAGCCTACTCCAACGTAAAAACCTACACGAAAATACCTGTCGAATGAGAAAAATAAATGCAACCTTACCTTTTGAGAACTATTAACAATAGTTCTGAATTTTTGAAAAATTGCTTACTTAGGAAAAAGCACTTCCTTTACTGACATTAACAGAAAAAAATATTGCTATTTTGATATTGCTATTGCTATTTTCTTCTTTACGTATTATCTTATTAAATTCTTCTTCTCCGATTTGAAATTGTGGACAATATCTTACATCTAAACAATCGCTTTTTGGATGGCGAAAATTTTCCCATATTTGAAGATTCACTTTCGACGTGTCTAACCCTATGGATAATTTGAAAGTATTTGGAGAGCATAATATCAATAAAACATTTAACTTTATTAAAACGAGCAGACTAACCAACTAGTGCACCTTTTAGAAAAGCCGAGAGTCCTGGTTGCTAGTGCTCATCCTACTTGTTTAGTCATACAATTTACTTCATTGATCTAACAAATCATTATAATAATAATAATAATAATAATAATAAGCCTATGTAAGTATGCAAGTTTTGCATTAGGCATCTAGAATAGGTAAGGAGAGAAAATCGTTGTGTGTACCTAGAAAGTAAGCCCCAGATTATACAGCGCAACTACTCCAGTGGCTGATACATTTCTCCAAGCATTTGTTCCATTCTTATCGCACTGCGAGCTTCAGTTCTTTCAGTCTGTTTCTAGTTCTTTTAACCTCTCCAAGGTTCAAATTGGCTCGTCGCGTCGTATTCGGGCAACGCTTTCCTTATTCTCTAACACTACCGAGCTTCTATTTCGAAACTCATAGGTGCAATAATGGCTTTGTGCCATGAAACTATGATTGATTTAAAAAGTTATAATGAAACCCAGACGGATTTTTGATAGCAATTACTTTCAATCAGGAAAAAAAAGGGGTGAGAGGAGGCAAATAACTGGCTGACCGAAATCCTTTTTCAATTTCAGACCATTAGCTACTAATTCTGTTACCACTTCTTGTTCTTGGTGCATGTTTGGCCTGATTGTTGCCGTGTAAAGCTTTCTTATAAACTTGATCTTTGGCTATGGATAAACTACGAGAATATTTGAAAAATCGCAGCTTTTTGTCTCAATTTTTGGCCAGTTTGAGCTTTACAAGAATAGATGACGGACGAGAAAGACGAACAAATGCGGGTATGCAGGAGTAGGCAGAGAGAAAGAATTTAATTGTCCTCCAATTTGATCAATTTGTTTAAGTTCATTCAGAAAAGTTGCACGCTATGGGAACTCTGGAGAAACTGCCGGTTTCTGCCTTATCACTCTTTTTGCACCCCGCGGGTATGGAAACAGTGGTCCCTCTTTACAATGGAAAGTATATAACCTATCACTCAGTAAGTTTCCGGTCTAACATATATATATGGTAACATTGTTAGAAGACCACCATGGTTCAAAATTTCATCACATTGTCATCATTAGTTCATAACTTATTGTTGTTTCACTGGCGCCACTAAAAGAAGTTGAGTTTATGTCTATATTACTATAATAGTTCGTTTACTTGAGGAAAAGCTGTTGATTGGGTGTCGATGAAATGTTAAGAGACTTTAAGAGGCAAAAAACTTAAAATAAAAAGAATTAGAGAGATTTATTTTTTTTTAAAAACATGCAAACTATACATATATAATTAAAGCTCTAAAAATATTTACCGTTAATTTAGAATGCAACGCGTTACTTCTTCAGTAAGAACTAGTTTTGTAATGTCTTCAAAGATAGAGAGCATAGAGGCAAACATGTGTTGAAAGGCGAACTAGTTTACAAAATATAGACTCATAAAAACGCGGACGAATGGACGCACAAATATTTATATAGACAGCCGTCAATATATTATTAGTATTATTATTATTATTATTATATTTTTTCTTTTTGAATTGACAGTCACTTCATCCACCAGAAAACCAGTCCCACTTCAATTCAATTACTTTCGTTTAACAAGAACAATGACAACAAGGAGAACAATGGCTATGATACTGCAAACAAAACACAATGAGTTGTAATAAAAATCTCATCAAAATATTAACAAAATAAATATAATTCTTATTAGGCGGTAAGTTAAACTCGTTATCGAGTTCTTCCGCTTTTGCTTAAGGATAGATGTCCAATAGTTTGAGATATGAGAGATTCATTAACAAGTTTACCAAGTAAACTGAATTCTATTTACCACGATTTTCAAACGAAGAGAGACTTTGTGCCTTTTTTGGAGGTAATTAAGGCACATAGAGATTCTTTTATACGGTACGGAGGACTGTAGGCATTTTATAGAGTAGATTGTTGTGATTCGATAGCCGGATATGACTTTTGAAGGAAGTGAGAAATAAAGAAACGATCTTTCTTTCTTTCCTTCCTTAAATGGCTGTAAGTGTTTCAAGCTTAATCTTAAGGGCCTGGTTAGGCAATTTTTTGCCGGTTTTTGCTTTAAAAACCCCTTTGACCCGAAACGGTTATTATCCTCAATTTGCATTGCTTCCTATACCACTTGCAGTAAAAATACGGTGACAGACAGAGAGAGAAAAAGAAAGAGAAAGAGACAGAGTATCTTCTCCCATTAATCGAAAACCTAAGCAATGTTTTATAACGATAGAGATTCCAAAAGTCGTAGCACCCTTTGCTTAAAGTTCTCCCTTGACTATGACTATGAGTTAAGTGTTGGGTCAACGAAAAAGCAAGGGATGAAATAAAACATTTTAACACTCTTGTAAAGAGACTTAGGTGTAAATGTTTGCTTAAATCACTTCAAACTGATACATGAACACACATATAACATACATTATAGTTTACGCATCACTGGTCGATCCTTGGGGTAAGTAAATGATGACAGTAGATAAATAGATGTTGCAATGAGACGAATAAACAGCATATGGTCTTGTTAAAGAGCTGAGCAGGGCAGAGCAGAGAGTAGCTGAGATTTGCCAAGACACCGAAACGGAAGTAGAAGAAGGAAAGCGAGAAAGAGAAAGCAAGATAATTAGATGTGTACATGGTATTTCGCGCGCGCGCGTGTCTGCGTGTGTGTGTGTTAAAAGAGCACAAAATATCATAAATCAAATGAAGCAGAGTATAAAACAATAAAAATGTGATCATCTCTGTATTCTTTGTCAGTTTTCTGTTCATTGCGGATAAATGATGTGACAGAGTAAATTATGTGATATAATAACATTGCGGTTGAGTTTTTTGTTTGTCGTATTGTTAGCATAATTAAATATATCTGTTAATATTTACGGTTATGCATTTTGCTTTCCTTTTTGAGGTGAATATAAAGCTAATAAAAAAAAAAACGGAAAGGAAAGGAGATGTGTTCTGCTACGTGAGCTCGTTGAAGATGACAGACAGTCTGTAAAACCTATAAATCAAATGATTATAAAGCGAAGAAGGGCGAAAAACTACATTTGTTTTTAGAGGGTGTTAATCACCATACCATACATCTCCTATGCGCTTCTCTGCTTTAGGTGTGTACTATGTAAACAGGTGTTTACTCGCATTATGATTAAGTTGACAACACAAGAACAAAGATTATTGAGTCCTTAGTGGCTTGATTACGCTTCACTGACGGCATAATGTAATGTAAATGTTAATAAAATTTCCTCCTGTTGTCACCTCAATCGATTGCGCTGACAAAGAGGATGACATTTATAAATATAAGAATTTATCTGAACTTTGCTGCTTACGTTCCGCGCGATCGATATTGTTTCACTGTTTTCCTGCTTTCAAAAAAGAGAAGCAGAAAAAGAACTGCATTTCAAGTTTCGCATACCGATAGGTACCTGCATATTAATATTGGTGTGGTGCTGGACACATAATCATTTGCGTATACGTACTTATGACACAAGTCTCGTGCTTTCGTTGCTGTTATGCTGCAGATGACTGTGAAAACCGTTTACCTGAGTTTTTAGCGCCTCCATGCAAAATCCTTGTTGTTGCTTTTATTGTTATGCATTATTTCTTGTGTATTAAACGATGCAAGCTGCTTTCCCACTCCATATACCGATGTACCGATGTACCGATGTACCGATGCTGATGTTGCCTTCGGTCAATGCATAAGTTTGGTTAAGGCTTACTGCGTATGGGCAGTGATTGTATGCATGGTTAGTTAATTTTAGTAATTATTTTCGGGGCAAATGCAGGCAGGATGCTTTCTGATGCTTATATTACGATAGAATTCTTTCTTTTCTTTTTTTTAAGTTTTACATTTTTTGCTTTTTTTATTTGCCTGAAAATTGTACCAAGGCTATATTATTAAGCAATAAAAAAACATTGAGTTTTAACGTAGCGTAGCTTACGCGACCTGCATGCTATTCTGTGGTCAGAAAGGATTTCAGTTTAATTCATCTGTACAACCATTAGCCACGCAACCGGTCGACAACAATTTGTTAATATTATGCCAAAACAGCAGCAACAACAGGAACGACAACAATACTTTTTTATGTGCGTGAACCCAAAAATTAGCCAAACAAAAATTTCCGCTTATACCCGTATGTGTAATATTTATGCCCATGCTCTCTGGCCAGCGCACATGCATTTTACCTTTGTAACGTTTGTTGATTTCATGATGAGATTTTTATGCTTGCTTTCCAAACAAAAAAAAAAAGAGAAAAAATGAAAAGTTACCAGAACTTATTAACTTTTACAAAATTATTTAGCTTTAGAGCGAAAGAAATCTCCGTAACGTGGTTTCGTGATATTAATCATACTAATCATATGACTGTGATGATGGTTCGCAGATGACTTTGACGATGCAAAGGATGCTGGTCACTTACACTCCTGTTTGTTGCTGAAGCTCAACTTTGCTCAACTTTGAGTATATTTATCTTTACTTTTAAATTGGTTTAAATGTTGTAACGCTTGTAACCGTATAATTTTTGTTTTTTTCCCCTTTCAACTGTTTTTCATTAGCTAACCGATAATTTGATTTAAACACCAATCTGCTGCTACCGCATTAACACATTATTAAGGCTGGTGATAATTTCAACGTACAAATCATTTTCTGTCATTTAAAGAGAACGAAAGTGAATAATTATTAAAAGAGAAAATTATGCTATAATTGAGGAAATAATTCGAGACGAGTTTCCTTCACTGTCCAATCATCAGTAAAAGTACGTAGAATGAATTAACTCTTGTGACCTGTGGATCCTTATAAAACAGGGGACCTTCTTTTTATTAAATGAAACGCGTTTTGAAAACATTTTTAACCAACATCTTTGATCGATATATAGCACAAATTTGGTATAAGGAAAAGGTTTTCGAAATTTGTTAGGCAAATACCGCGCTCTTTTCCTTGAGCTATCTTGATCAGTAGTGGTAGACATCAAATCCATTAGCTATTCGCCCAACGATAAGTGTTTCCTCAAAAAAAGTAACTTGAACCTCTTTGCTTGGATTCGAAAGATGCACCCAGCTGAGGTGCAGTTCAGTAGTAACTGAAGTTCCTAAAATTGCTTTAGTAACCATTCTTTCTGTGTTTTTTTTTTTTTTTTTTTTTTTTATAAAATTCTATTAAAGAATGAGCCCGACCCAGTAAAGAAAGTGCTCTAAAGCCCATGCAGTTATTTTAGTAAAGAACTGAACTCATTTTTTTTGTCGAATACTCGAGTCTTTCAATCCGACTTTGGATTGAACATGAAGTATTTCCTCAGTGTTCCCTTCTATAGCGATGTCAGCTTGGATAATTTATAATAAATTATAATTATTTTATCTGAATAACTTAATTCAATTAATGAAATTAATGAAAAACTTAATTAATTCAATTCAATCAATTCCGTCGTACGATAATTAAGGCAAATTTCGCACTATAATTAAGTGCCCAAAATTACATCAAGATAGACTACGAAAAATCGACTTTTTCATAATAATCGAGATGTAAGTTTTAAGAACTGAATCCTCGAGCTATGCTCTCAAATCAATATTGAATTAGTAACATAAGTGAACTTTGGGCGCATTTGCATAATGCATTGAACAAAAAAGTCCTTTAAAATAATTTGACACAAATTAATTTACTATAAATTTTCATGTAAATATATAAAAAAACTTGCACGTAAGCGAAAAAAAAATGTAATATATGTATGTAAGGAGGAAACCTAATAAATATTCTTTCCTTCATTTTACATAATATTTGACAACATTTTGACAAGTTACCCGCAGGTCTTAATTGTGATATAATGAAATGCTTCTTTTTAGTTTTGTGTGAAGTTGTTGTAGGGGTTTCGGTTCAATTGATCCGATTCTCTTCAAAGCACATTATTTTAAATGCCGGTTGTAGTTCGACGTACACGTGTGCATAAGCAAGCTAGAGTCTCCGTACTGCCTGCCATATGTATCGTTATGCACATCATCTCTTCCACCATGGGCTTGCTGACTTCATCATTTTAACTTGTGCTCCTCACTTAACGGATAGTTGAAGAGATTTACTTGTTTTTGTATTTATTATTTAGGGAAGAGTTGACGATTGACGCTGTGTAAGTATTTCTCCCCTTATCAAGTTCTGCTCCTGATAGGATCAAGACGATCCAAATTTACCGAACTATTTTTAACAAAACAATCGATCAAAACTACGGAGTAGGCTCGTTAACCTTAGTTTTCTTCGGATAAGTTATCTGGCGTGGAGGTTGTTAGAACTTACCAGTAGGACAATTACGGTAACATACGTATTTTTCATAAGCAGCAAAGAATAATTTCTTTTTCAAAGAACTTAATACTTGAGGTTGAGGCTAACAGTTTCGAATTCGTTCATGCTTCATGTATTCCGGAGACCTCAATCAAAGCGATTAAATATGTACAGCTTTTATTACCAGACATTTAGTTGAGATTAGGAACAAGACGTAAGCTGCAAGTGTTGCACTATTTGCAGCGAGCATGCTTCAAGCGATTGCGAGGACGTGTTTCATGTGACGGCTGGCTGAAGCCCCTTCTTCATAGAAAACTACGCCGCTTCTTGAGTATAAGGCGTTTGAATTGCATTCAAGTAGAATCGCAGGGAACTTCGAATAAAAGTCTAAGAAATGCTATTTGAATAAAATTACATGGGAGCGAACGTACGAACAAGTGTTCGCTCGAAGATGTTAGTACTTAGGGAAGTTTATTGTTTAGCTCAACATAGGAGGAGCCTTTGAAGTCCGTAATGCTCTCTGTGAACGGCATCTGCTATGGACTACTAATGGACATTTCACAAATTTATCCTTCGATAGTATAGGTGGTACAAGTAATACAAGGTCCTATAACCTTTAAAAATATTTATTAGCCTACAATGTTTGTCTTCTCCTCTTTTCCTCTTACTGAAGGAACCGATTATCAGTTGCACTCAACCAGATTGACTTGAACACTTTGAACAGGGAGCCTTTATTCCACTACCTAATGCTCAAATGCACAAAAGCAGTTGGTATCAGAAACATGCAATGTTTAAATATTTTGCTTCTTTTTCTTCTCCTTCTTGTTTTTTTTTTGTTCTTACATTTTAACAAATTTGTAACATAACTTGTAAAACGATGCAATGATTATAAAATTAATGATGATGTTGTTTCTATTGTTGTTGTTGTTGTTGTTGTTGTTGTTATTGTTGTTGTTGCTGTCGCTGTTGACTGTTTTAATAAATAATGATTACATCGCTCTGACAGGCATAAACACAATTTAAGGACAGACTTGAGAAAGGATCTGAAAGCCACTTTTTATTTTTTGCTTAAGCTAAAGAAAAAGACGCGTGCCGCCAGCTTAAACCAAAGAAAAGGGTTTCTTTTTAAAGTGCTTTGGTGTTGATGGCATGCTTCATCAAGTGCATCGGTATCGGCGACTAAATGAGTGCATATGTGCTCATATAACGTGGAACAACCCTTTTCACTGAAGCTTTAGTATTCTTATGATTTTGAGCCCTTTTCGTTCTCCGCCCCAATACTGATGATGATGATGATGATGATGATCGAAAATTACTGATTACGCACCTATAGATGCACACAAGTAAACAAACATGCAGACATAAATAAATTGTATGATACGTTGACGTCTCCCCTTGCTTGAGTTTGTTTTGACCCCTCGTTTTTGTATAAAAGCATAGAATATGACAGAGTCACCGCAGACAACACTTTAATTGCTTAACAGTAACATTAGCGCTGTTATCTTAGATCGATGACGTGGTCATTGATCATCATCATCGTCATCATCATCATCATCAAGATTTTCTTTTCCTTCTTCTTATTACCCGCGTCATTAAGGTGCAAGTGACGACAGGTGAACCCGTTGAACATGTTCGTTACACGTTGACTGAAAACTGAATTTATGTTAATTTATAAAATATGAGTAAATATCGGAAGTGATTTTATTGCAACTTCTTTTTGATAACTTACAGAAGTGTTCTTCAAAAACGAAGTTATTGACCTTTTAACGAATTTAATGTTCGCAATAACTGTGCTTTTTTTCGTTTTGTTTTTCTATACGTGTGCGTGTGTGTGCGTCAGCAAAAGATTTATGATCCTTTACAAATTTAGAATTTTCGGTTTTTTCTTTTGCTATTTTTCCACTTTTGTTTTACAACACATCTACACAAACGCATACAACCACACATACACACACACACAAGCGCGTTTACATACATAGATACATTACAGTGTTTAGTAATTCATTTGAATCGTTTTTTAGTGCTTCTTTTAACTAATTGTAATTTTTCAATTAACGTTAAGCCGCTCAGAGCATGAAGCTTTAAGCATGAACATAAACTCATGCAGCACAGCTACCGTATTTAGTTATTTCGTATACTGTTGAACGTGTGTGCAGAAATTTGCTGTAAACCCTGACGTAAATAAAGCTACTGTTCTATATATGTGTGCATAGATGCTACATAAATATGCATGCATATATATAGGTATACATAGTACCTAGGGCGGTTCAACATACAAACATATGTATTTCTGCAATTCATTCATTGCCAATGCATACAGTAGCGAGTCGAATGGGGAAACAGTTGCTTAAATAGTGAAAAATAAAAATGCTAATAACAACAAATCTACGTTATTGTGTGCAGTTGTTTATGTGTGCGCTGGTTCACCTTTGGCAAAAGTTTCTTGACTCCTTGGTAACTCATCAACGAATTGAGATCATTTGTTAAAGTTTACTGCTGCTTATATAGCGAATGTGCAAAATATACAAAATTGTGCGCTGGGCCATGCAAAAGAGATAAAACTAGAAGATGGAAAAGCGTTAAATCGATTCTTTCGTTTATCTACTAGAAGATTATAGATTTTACCTTTAATGCATTTCAAATTAAAAATGTGTACACAGGAGCGAAGCGCAAGCTCCCCAAGTCTATATGGGCCCAATTTGCAATGCAATTGAATTTGTTTTTCTACTTGGTTTTGTTTAATGCTTTTTAGCCCTTCATTTTGAAAAAATCTCAAGTCCATTAGTTATAATTTCGCGGGCTCTTTCAACAAGCAATAGAATCGTTGGTTCATGTTTCATGTTTGTGTAACAGGCGGCGGTCGGTATACGCAGCAAAGCGTAAAGTGAAGGTAACTCTGTTTTCCCAACCAAAAATTTGTGCGTTTTTGGTCATAACTCACAAATTATGAAAGATAGAAAGCAGAGATTTTGTACATCTACTCTGAGGAAAACAATATTATTTTCTTTTCTTAGCAGAATATTTAAAATTGTTTTGTACACCTCTCAAATGACGACACATTGACGGCCTAAAAACGCGACAATTCTGCAATAAATATGGTGGACACCAGCACGTGGTTGATTACTTCTTCTTAACAATACCTTTTAGTGAAGTGAAGGGTGAAAGATAAATTTTAGTCCATTCACTCATAAATAAAACTACGCGGCGCTAAAGATTTTGATGATGATGGATATATAAATGTCTTACTCTTTTATTTTTTCTTTTTTTTTTGCTTATCAAAAATAAATATTTACTTATATATATGTAATATATCTAAGATATATGAATAAGAAACAAGTTAAAACACTATAGTGGGCCACGACCTTACAGTTTTTCATATAACAACTTATTAAAATATGGCATTATAAGGGAAGTGCTCGAATAAGCGGCCCGATCCGAACCATTTTTAAAAATTTGCGACCCGTTGCTTGAGCACAAGACAACAAGACAGACAGACGAACAGACAATCTTAGGTCGATTGAAAAAATGATTGTGAATGAGTCGGTGTAATAAGAAGTGAATCTAACTCAAGTTCTTCGTGGTAATGCAAACGTCCGCACAAACTTGATATATTCTTGAGTCAAAATTGGTGTAGGGTGTAATTACTTAAAAATGAATTTGCAATCTTAAAAACTGAAAATTGATGTAAGTGAGTTTAATCGGAATTCAATTTCGGAGAACAAACTCAAGTCGCTCTAAATTAACGGTGCATTTACAGCAAACCATTTGAGGGAATCGAGAAAAATTGTCTGTCAAAATAATTTATTAAAACAATTTGCAAGTTTTAAAAAATGAATTTACGAAAGTTTCTCTCTAGAAGATTTTTAGCGTTGGCTTTGAAAGAAGTTTAGGTAGCAGCCTATTTAGGCTTGTTTGCATTCTATGGATGCGTATAAGCGTGAATTTACTTTGTCCGGCTGTCCGCCCAGTGACATGCCCGCTTGATTTTGGGTTTTATTCCTTGTCTAAACTGAATTTCCTATATGAGCTTAACTTAGCGAAAGGCAGGGAATGCTAGACGACTATCCTAAAAATATAGTTTGAAAACTTAGGAACATATCACATTACTCAATAAGTTTCCGGTCTGGCGCATTTATGGCAACACTTTTGACAGACCAATATGATGTTTGAATAGCACCATACTTCGAACAATACGTGTCAAAATTTCATGATATTTCACGTATCAGTTTAAAAGTTACAATCAACAGTGATGCAATGCCATGTCCCAGAGAGGCGATTTTTAGAATGACATGTGATACCAAATCACGGCTATAGCTACAAAAACGATGAAGATCAAAATTGTTTAATGATATACAAACATGTATGTATGTATTGAATATTATAATACGTTATATGCGTACTATTTTTCCATTTACGACAACTTACTGTTTCATTTATTAATTAATTAATAATTCATAATTTCTTTTTTTTTAGTTTATTAGTAATTAATTAATTAATAATCGATTTCTTTTCATTTTTTATTGCAGATTTAACAGATATATAAAAATTGTTGTAATTACCAAAAAAAAAAAAAAAAAATTAAAAAAAAAAAATTATGTAAAGAAAAATAATTTATTCTGTTTTAAGAAAGGAAAATAAAGGCCCTTACCAGCAAACAGCGTGATTGGTCCCTTAATATACGTATAACAAAATTTTTACGGCCAGCCCTTCAGCAGCACTAAAGCAGCTTTAAATGACTGAATGTTCAAAGCAATCTTTTTATGTCTTGGCAATCATTACACAAGTTTTTATGTGTTAGAGGCGCAACAACATAAAAGTAGTGGAAAAACAGGAAAACAATTACAATTAGTCAAGAGTTTGCAGAAAATGTGTAAATTTTTTTTAATTTGAAAAAAAAGAGAAACGAAAAATTCTTATTGTGAAAAAGGAAAGTCCTTTTTTTCCTCTACGAATCTGGATAGAAAACATCCATAAACATTAGTTAATTAGGTCTTCCTACTTAACACGCTTTACAATCGGATACCAATTTCATAGGCGCTAATAAGTTATAGGCTTATGCACTATATTGGGGGCAACCCACAATTCAATCATTATTCAAAGGTTTTTCACCAAATGTTCCTAATCGATGTCGGATCGATGTTTGTGTGTGATGTGTTGATTTTGGCAAGGGGGAGACGGTTTTGATAGCACTGTCTACAATGAAATAAAGTGAAGCAGTGGATTAGGTCGACAATTGACCAAACACTTCCTCCCAGTTAACCAGGAAATGCTTTAAATCGATTACTCGTCGACGAGATTGTCGACTATCTGTGCCTTGCACTACCAGCATCTGTACATTAGTGTGTTAGCGCGAACTATGTTGATTGGCTGCTAACGGGTAAAGGCTTGAAAATCACTGCCTATAACGGGTTGGGATCTTCGGCATTCTAAGTTTCTCAACTAACTGGGTTCTATGCACATTTATTCCTTTAAAACAACAAATTTTTTCATATTCGGTTTATAACACGCAATAAGGCGGAGTCTCTATACAGTAAACCCCTGCATGTTCCTACTGCTATTCTACAATTTCGTAATTTAAGTTTGTTCCGACCTATTAGAGCAGACATATTAGATTCGTGGGATGATTTCAAATATATATCATCATAACGGAATTGATATAACTTTGTGTTCCGATTCGTACCATTCCAATGCTTTTACATTTCCACTTTCCATATTCATTAGGTTAAGTGGCAGTACACAAAAAGACAGATCCACGGACAGACAGGGTTAAACGGATTCAAGAACTGATTCCGAACTAATTGGTATACGGGAAAATGCGTCTTTTTCAAGTCTTCCTAAATATTACATACAACCGCACAAACTTAATATACATCTCCCATATGTATTGTAGGGTATTGAAAAGAGTCGCCATAAGATACGGAGTTAAGTTTGTCGCCAACTTTCTTCCTTTCTTTAGCACTCGAATTATGTTTGCTAATTAATAAGCTTTGCTAAATTTTCATTTTAGTCGTTCAAGTAGGATTTCATTCCGTTCTTTTAAAAATATGTTTTCATAAAAAAAATTATTTCTAAACTTGAAAATTTTTGCATTCACTTTAGAGAAGAATATCTCAGGCAAATAATCCAAGCTTCAGCTTGGAGTTACACCGGCTACACCGGCTACGAATGTGCCTCTGTCCTGCGAAGGCACATGCTATTTTCTTTTTCTCTCTCTTTGTTGCTCATTTAAACAGCGATTTTGTTCTTTTTATTTCTCCTTTACTTTTTGTACCTTACAAGTGAAATCCTAACGTTTAACATAAGATTTAGTTTTGAGAGTTCAATTCGGCTGTTGTCATACCGTAACTGCATTTCGCGTATAAATAAACATATTTATAAATTTGAGGCTTATGTCCTCAAGTTTTTTCTTAATGCTCTTCCAAGTGCGGTTTTTTCTTCTTTCAAAGCATCATTGTCTTGCAATTCTGAAGTAATTCAAAAAAAGGTCTAAATTGTATAAATCAAATAAAGAAGCCTTGATATAAAGACGCATAATTTCTCACTCTCGTTACGTTGTAGATACAATGAAAGTAACGAGTATCAACGGTTATACCATTTGGTTGTGTTTACCATCCAATTCCCTCAAGCTAAAGAAATCGTTAGAAAGTCGTTTTATTACATTGTTATAATAGTTTTCATAGCTTCCTCATTGAACGTTAAGGTCACGATATAATTTTGGGAAGAAGAATAAGAAGAGGAAGAAAAGGGACTCTGCGATATTTTTTTCTTTCATTTAGGTATCACTCGTTTGATTGTCACATTTATGGCAAGGTAGATGAATTTATTGTTATACAAGCAGGAACATACACGCAACATTCTCCCTTCTCTATTATATCCTCAGTATTAGCATTAATACATATATACTATGTGTGTGTGCATGTGCGTGTTCGTATGTTTATTAAATAGTTTGTTAGTGTTCGGTTGTATTTTATTTACTTAGTAAACCTTTTATTAACAACAAAATTATGGTTAGATAACTGTCTTAACCTTTCTGAAGTATCACTCATAAAGAACGTGCATGTGTGTGTGTATGTCAAAGATCATATCAAAAACACACACACTGTCAAACGCAAAGCAAATAATATAGCCGTACGTGTATATCATCCTTTTCTGCTTTTTTCGTTTTTCAGGTAAAACGCATGGCGTGCGCTTACTGCCCTTCGTAGCGTTGTGAGAAAATGTTACTCTCTATAAGTAATTGCTTTCGGTGATCTTATCTAACATAGATGTATCTCTTCAATACATGTACATATATATAAATATATATATACGGTATATCGTTGCTTGCATGTATTTCGATCAACGATATCGATTGGCCAACATGATGTGAAGTAATGCGAAGAATAAATGAACGCAACACGGTTACATTAGATAGAAGGTATGTGACAGTTCTCCATTTGGTATCATTAAGTTATCAACTGTGTATAGATACTAATCTTGGAACGCTCAAAATTTTTCTCAATAAATGCCTTTTTCAAGTGAACAAGTGATCGAAATACATGCAAGCACCAAATATATTTTTTATTTATTAAAACCGAACATTTAGGGTTTATTTGTCCTTGAGTGTCCTTTTATTAGTTCTTTTGAGAGTTTTGGTTTGGTGCCGGCAGGTGTCATCTTCTGTCTTCTTTACTTCTTTGCAAATGGAATTGTTATCATTACCAAATTTACTTCTGTAGCTAGTGGCGAAGGAAATTCGCACACTAACCTCGCTGTTGTTATTTTCAACGATTCCAGATCATGATTAATCGATAATTAAAGTTTTTAGTCAACAAAAGTCCTTGAGCCACAGTAGTCAGACTGGCTAATCAATGTTCCTGCTTATTATTTGGGATTTCTTAAAATTTGATTTTGAAAAGTTGTGTAAGTGAATATTTTACTTTAACGTCTAGTATAAGCTTTGGCGTACAACATTATATAAATTTCCACCGTACTTTAATAATAAAATAGCTTCTCAGCCGACTTTTACGCCAAATAAAGGGCATTTGAGAATCCCAGACGCAGAAATTCATGGGTGGCTCTAGCCGTATTATCCGCATCGACTGCTTTGATCGGTAAACGATATTCTATGTTTGGTGAAATCAGAAGTGTGTGTTTTTTTATTAGCTGTAAAAGTCTGGCGAAACGCTCGAACGTTAACCGACTTGAATCTTTCGCGAGCTCTCGCGAGGTCATTCCCTCCGTTCGTAAGCAAAAATTGATTTACCATACATCGGGACCACCATCGCGATCACAACTTGTTTGCATCGATGGAACACGTACTAACGGAATAGTGCTTCACTTCTTGCGAGAAGGTGGAAAAATGCCCCAATAACTTATTTGCCCCGAATGAGCAACAGTGTTTTGAACGAGGCATTCGTGTCGAATCCGTCGCGAAAATGTGTAGTTAACGACGGGCAGTATTTCGGTTGAAATATTTTTTATCATTTTCATACATGAACGTGTATTTCTTGAACCGGAAACCGGATTTTCATATGTACATACCTGGTCAGATGGCGGCCAGTGCAGTTTTGTCAAAACTTTTTGAAATTCCGACCATCACTGCAAAAACAAGTATAACATGGATTCGTTCATAATAGTAGCAGCAACATCTCTAGTCGTGTCACGCGGTGACGCCCGGAAAGAGGCGTGGAAAGAGGTATGCAACGAATCCATGCCTTTGCAGACTGTGTACTCACACAGTCAGGGGTCTTACCCACCCGGCTACTCGTGCGGACATATATCATCCAGCTTACCGGGTCATGGTTTAGATATAAGTACTTATGTTGTTTGTTGTCGTATGACAGCAACACCTTTAAATAAAATAAAAATATGTGCCTGTGAAGATAAAGCTGGTCTTTATGACGTTTTGTTTTGAAAATTTGATTTTCAGAAACCACGTAGCAAGTGGGATATAGATGTATGTGCCGCAAAATTTCTTACTTTTATTTCTTTCATTAATTATTGTTTGCCTTTACTTTTATTTATATATATTTATAGTTTCCTTGATATTAGCTTTTATTACTACTATCAAGTTCTTATTTTTCACATGACTAACTGTTTTAAAGGATGTCGCCTTTAAACTGCCAATGTTCGGTTGCACGTTAATTGGATTTGATAATGAATTTAATTTTGAGTTTAAATAAAGTTTTTCAATTTATTCTTTCTTATAAAAATTCAAATAAACCCAAAACTTTGAAAAATTTTGCAGAAAAAAAAAATACTCTGCGTGATATCCAAACATTATAAAAGCTTTAGCGCTCTTCAAAGAAAGGAAAAAGAAAAAAAAGGAAAAAACATCAAATAATTCAGCAAATTATCTACCGGTCTACCGGAGATGGTGGACCATAAAAAAAATTACTACAACAAGTTAAGGCAACATGTCTGCGTTTATGCGTTTTTATAGGCTTAAATTGGTAAAAATTTCATGGTCATTAAAAGCCCCCAAGTATTACGTATGTATCTACCGTAAAGAGAAGCAAACCTCATGCACAACAACAGCAACTCATATGCAATTTGCCCACGGGCCATAATCGCGCATCACGCGCAGACTATAATTATGTTGTAGGAAATCTAGCTACTGACAGAAAAATTTCAAATTTTTAAAGTAAGCCTGAGGCAGGAGAGTCTTGATTTAATTAAGAGAAAGAAGAAGAAAACAAATAAATAAGAAGCTATACTCAGATTTCAGCCTTTATTTGCGGGGGAGTCAATGGTTAAATCGCTTCTGTTTTTTTTTTTTATATGGAAATTTAATTAAAATAATTTTTATAATAAAAACATTTTTGCTTATGGCTGTCTAGTGTCCAATGCTTGCTTGTTCTCTCTTCTTTCTATAGAAAATTAAGACAAAAAAAAAACTCTTCAATATAATTGAAGGGCGGGTTAATTGACGGTTTCACCATCAAACCATCGAGCATGTAGTTGAGGCAGATGCAAGTGCAGCTCATAAGAATAATTTGAAAACGAAATCATTTTTGAATTTGACAAAAACTCATGAAACCTTAAGTAACTGACTGACTGCGCATATAAAAATGTGTAGGTTTCAATAAGTGACTTGCAGCCATTGCATGAAACTCAAGCTTAGCTTACTTTTTCTAAAGTACTACATAAAGAAAAACGGAAAAAAACAATCTTTGAAATTTTGTATAAAAACAAAGCGAATTTCTTTAACAAATTTGCCACGCGATCTTTATAATATTTGACATCATCATCATTAAAGGTATGCGCTCATCATCATCAACCATTAAGACTTATATAATAAAAAAAAACATTATTATCTTCATCATCACCATCGTTATCATCATCATTATGATCATCATCTTTTTATTGCTACGACGCGAAGTAATAATGAAACGCACTTGTCAGGATAATTCAGGATATTTTCACACATAACTTTTATGCAGTTCACCTGCGCACATATACGCATATACAGACACTAATCTGTGAAAGTGAAGATAATACAGTTTTCTGTATTTTATTGTTACACCTTGTCTTGCGCCGCCGCTATATGTTATTTGATAATCACTTTGCTTTTCGGGACAAAGCAGGCACGTGATCATTAATTGCATTATTTTCTGTTTGAAAACACATGTAAGAGTATGTCAAGAATGTTAAAGTAATTATGTTACAGATAAACAAAAGATAAATGATTGTAAACGCAACAACACTTGAATAAAGGTTTCCCGAATTGCCGTTGCTGCGCAATTACACATAAACATTAACTAAAGAACAACGGATCACCTAATGACGTCAAATAATTGATTAACAGCAATTGCCGAAACGGTCCCTTTCTCAAAAAAAACAGAAAAAAAAGGCAGAAGAAGAATGACGATTGCAAGAAGATATAAAAAGATCTCAGAGAGATAATGATCGAGTTGGGAAAAAAAAAATCCATAACAAATTTAGAGTCGCTTCTAAGCGAATTTTAGTCACCCATAATCTAAAGCAAATACAAATGGTGTATACAGCAAGCAAGGATACTATATTCAGCTAAGGTACGACATCCTTTCATATTCTCTACCATATTCCGCACATAAAACGTGGACGATTTTTTCCATTTTTTTTTCGTAGACACTACGTCACGGCACCTGTTATTATTATTAACTAAGGAATGAAAAAACAATTTTTGTTTTATTTTTGACAACCGAGGTGGCCATAGGTTACATTGGATGTGTCCTTCTTTATGCCAGCCTACGTCCAAGGCCTTCTAATGTTTCATCAAATTTGGAAATCGATACCTTCTTCATAGGGTAAGTATAACAAAAGGTGATAAGCGAAAACATCAATAACCTTATTGAAGCGCAGCATGAACTGCCAATGCCAAATTTTTGGGGGATAAGTGCTACCAGTTGTTTATATGTTGACAGCTTAAGGAAAAGTTTATTACATAATTTCAAATTAGTAGCAGAAAAAACATACTTCTTGGAAAGTGGTGGATGGCATTTTCTTCTTGCAGGCCGTGCTAAGAGTGACGACTGGTCTCCTGCCTATTTAGTACTAAATGCCAGAGGGCAATATTTAAAACCGGAGCTGGAGATATTTTGATGCTCGCAAAACCAAATTTGAAATGGTTATCATCACAGCTTGACGGCGCTCCGAAAACCCCCAAAATTTCCATTGAAATACCAACAAAGCAACGCGTCTCATTGCCATTTAGGTGGAGAATATTAATATGATTTTGGTGTTGAATCAAATTGATCTTTTGCGAAGTGAGCGAGCACACAAGCACAGTGTCCGCGGCTTTGGCATCTTTAATTGTAAACGCCACAATGGAAGAAGTTGACCTTTACAAATAAGTTAGAAAAAAATTAAATAGAAATTGAATCCATACTAACTGCATCGTAATTCTATTTATCGGATATAGTGGTGATGGCAGTAATGAACGTCGACAAAAGCAAGCTCAAAACATGTGCAAGAAACCTACTTGGTCTTATTATTGCAACATGCCAAAGAATCCTTAAAAAATTTGCTCCATTTTACAATTGTGAAAAAACTTTCGCAACGAGCACTAGGTATCGGGGGATTGTTCGGACTTCATTGATGACTTGAACCACATATATATTATAAGTTTCGCTTCAATCTTTATCGATTCAAGAAACTATATTGCAACTGGGTAAAAGTAATTTAACCAACGTTGATCCTTTACGCCAAAAAATTGCATAGCCCGCTGGCGGAGAAAATCTCTTAAACATATATAAACATAGCTCTCTTTAATGTCATTGATACGGTAAAAACATTTGGCACCTCGCCCGACAAATTTTCACTCAAATCCTCTTCTATGTGCTAAAGTTATACAAACGACCGACATCGCTTTTATCGCCCGAAATTGAAAGTGACGAAATATATATTTGTCTTCTTTAACCACGAAGGTAGCAAAAATAAATCTTTAAAACAAAACTTGCTTTTGCGATAAATAAAAATGAAATAAACTAAACTCCATAATAGCTATAAAACTGAGCCGAGCCGAAACTTGCCCGAGCAGCGTAAGAGCAAGCTTACCCTTTGAAGGCATATAAAACTGCAAATTTTTTTCCCCTTTACTGACCTCTAACCTTGAAGCAGTTTAGTATGTGGTTGAGTGTTTTTCAAACAATCGTATGACATTTCAAGAAAATCGCTTTCACTTTCTGAGAAGTTTTTAATCAGACCATCAAAAACGAATTCTCGCTAAATTCGCACAAATTAAAAGAATTTCGTTTTCACTTGAGTTTAGAAAGAAAGCACTTTTTTTCATAAACTAACTGTTCATCACTTTAGAAGAGATCCATTGCGTGCTGACGTCTTACTACATTTCACAGACAGCATTTTTCTCAAATGCAGTTCGTTTATTATAACGATCGGATAGGACGAATAAACTAATTGAGATATCGGACGATGAAACTTGGACTTGCATTATAACAATCGTGACGATACTCATCTAATATTTTCGCTTGGGCTATAGTAGATTTCATGAGCAATATATTAGAAATAAAAAGTATTTTTAAAAGGCCTCTTAAAATTTCTGTCAGTTCTTAAAATTGTTACTCTTTCCTCTCAAACGCAAATCCAAATTTATCCGCACAACATCTTTGACAACATCATAACATTTGTCATTACAGCACATGTAAGCTTCGCATAATAATGGATACAATAAAAGAAGCAAGAAAATATTTTCGGCCGCGACCGAATTTTTTATACCCATCACGTCTGTACTGAAAAAGATAAAGAAAAGGAGAAAATAAAATTTTCATGCGTGGGCATGGCCGACTTTTTCAATTTTTGTCGAATAAAAGTGGGAATTTATATTGCCTGTTATATTAAATTCAGATAGCCGTAATGTAGCCAAGGCATACTTCATGTTTTTGGAAAATTTGCAGCAGACGTCTCCATTTTTGCAATGGTGAGTGCCACAGAAATTAATAGACAGATGGACAGACGCACTGAGCAACATTTCAAGAACGATTCAGTTGGAATACTAATCAATAATATGTAGACTTTACATAGTCCCTGAAGCTTCTTTTTGGGTGCTGCAAACGTTTTGATAAAAGAACGAAATTTCAATTGTTCAAATATTGAGTAGACGTTTATATAGGTGCTACATGGCAGTTCACGGAATGCAAATGCAAATTTTTACTACTGTGCACTCCGTTACGGGTTATGTTGTATTGTGGTCGTGTCCTTTGATGGATTTGGATCAATTTCAATACCAACCTGTGTGCGAGAACTTCCAATTTTTATGCCAAACTTGAAGCTGATTACCGCATATTTGCGCCTAGAAGATCATTTAACACAGACATTAAGCATACTGACAGAGGGACAGACATAAGGATATGTTGAAATCGATTTAGAATTTGGTGCTGACTAAAAATAAACATACTTTATGGGATCTATGAGGCTTCCTTTTGTGTGTGGCAAACGATTTGACAAAATAAATATACCCCTCATACTTCGATGATGGTTATAAAAAAGAGAAGCGAAAAATATTATAATATTTTCGATTTAGCCCGAATCTCTTAGCAACCGTCACATATTTCTTTACTATCAACTGCACTTTGCTTTGTTATGTTTCCATCAAAAGTATAGGACATTGTGGTAAAGGCGTAACTTACCATGTACGCATAATTAATAATTGAATAACATAGCATTTAATTGTAATTGTAAGTAATTTTGTGTGTAATAATATATAGAGGGCCAGAGGAATAACATCTAAGACTAAGTCTTAAAGTCTTAAAGCACTGCCATCTCAGACTCGCCCACTAAGTTATTAATTGTGATCCTCTGCTTAGTGGGGCACTCAGGTGGATATATATATACGTTCATATATTTGCTGTTTTAATCTTAGGCTCAGTCTAAACTTCGGGATATAAATACATTTAATCTAGAATCGAAGGCGTTTGTGATTTTTTTACAGAGTAACACAAACAAGCTCGTCACGTTATAGAAAGATTAAAGATTTCTACTAAGAAAAATATATTTTGGCCACTTTTTAGATCTTTCGTTAATTCTGAGCGAATGCGAAACTTGGGTAAATTGACCCAAGCTTTGAATCTTACTTTCCACCGAAATGCGAAATAAGAAATTGAAGCCGAGTCCGATAAAGATAAAATCTGGAGCTTGCAACTTTAACTTCAACAGAATGACAAAAGAAAGAACCCAACCAAACTTACCTAAGTTAATTTCGCAACTCACGGAGATGTTTAATGTAATGTTCAGTACATATCGCTATGTGTTGCAAGGCCTTGTTACACTTAATATATCTCCCGTGGTAATGGTGAAAAGGTATTATTTAAGTACAAACCCCAAAACACAGTAAAAAAATTTGAGTAGCTCTACCCATATAGCATAGACGAGAATGTCCTTTCATTGGCAATAACATAACTAAAGCCATGTTAGCGTATGAAAATCCACTTAAAGTCATTTGGCTGATGTGGGCCTTCTGGTATGTGTCTGCTATTGTATGCTTATGTATGAAAAGAAGAAGATAACCTGCAAAGCTTAGATAAAACTTTTGACAGAATTCTGCCATGCCACCACATTTGTACTCACACCTACCATTGGTAGAATGTAAGCCAAAGAACTCAAAAGAGAGCACGGAGTTAGTGTTGTTGTAATGGTTGCTAAATAACAAAAGCTTAGTAGTACTCAGACTTTTCTCATTCAACGAAGCGTATTGTAATGAGATCAACTTGTTTCATTGTATTGCCCCTCACACATGTTTATCTTCCAATTCCGTTTTTATTAAATATTGCAAATGCGTACAAACGTCCACCCATAACAGTAAAAGACCTTTTCAAAGTTACGCCTGACTTTACTAAGCACTTTTCTATTGCTATTGTTGTTGCTGTTGTTATTATTTATAAACACTTTAGTAAGCTGGGTGGACTTGTCTTTTTTTTCGTTTGCAAGGATATCACAAGTTTATCCTTTGGTAAGGGTGTAGCTGACAATAATTACTGATTTTTTGGGCTAACACCCATCGCTTTATGTTATATCTTAGCCTAAACGGGTACTTGAATGGTGAGAAAAAGCAAAACAATTACTCGAACCTCAGTCCGCTTACTTTGACAGATGAAGTAGGAAAACTTTTTGTTACTGTTTTTTAGCTAAAGGAAAAAGGAAAGAAAAAACAAAACTGTGTGAGAATTTTTCACTTAAGTTTTTAATCTGCTTGTTACACAAAAAAAAAAAAATAAATAAAAAAAATAAATAAATAAATAAATCCAATCCGAGTATTACGCTTGTATCTCTACCTGAATTGATGGTAAATTGTTGACGGGACGTGACACGCGCTTGCTGTGGCAGTCAGCGTTGGCTTTTTTGCGCTTTGACTTTTATTTCTTAATCGGCTTAATGTGGTTACTCATCAGTGCCGTCAAACAGCAAAACTGTTTGCTGTAAACGATTTGGTTGATAATTATTTGATGATAAAATTTAGTTGGGATTACGTTTAATTGAATTTTCATGAAATTTTCAGACACTTAATGTAATGAATGCAAAAGAGCAAAATATAAATAAATTGAAATGAATTCTAGTCAGATAAGACCTACAGTTTGATACCAGTCCGCGTTATACGATTCCTGACATACTTTCCCCATAAAACAACATAAGCTATACTTTCGTTGTCGTTCAAGCTTTGCAATGCTTTTCATGGAATTCGTTACATGGATTGCAGACCCAAAAATAGACCAATCCGAACCAGAATGCAGGAAATTTATATATCAAATCCCTATTGCAGATCAAATTTCCGATGCTTTGCCAGTCTTTTTACCCACTCGTCGTAATGTCTCATTTTTCAAGACGAACGTTCACAAACAGTACTTTCTCTCGCCTCCATTCTCTTCGTATAACCTTTTGCGTCATGCGGGCATGTTTAGGGGACAGATACTGAGTGGTTGATCATAAAAAAAAAAAAATTATAGAATACCAAAAATTTTTTTTTCTTTTTTTTTTTTAATATGGTCAATGGTTTTGGGGACGTCTCCTACACCTGGAAGACGGTGATGGTAAGAAAGAGAAAGAAATAGGGAGTCAATTGGTTTGGGGATGTCTTCTACGCGTCGAAGACGGTGATGGTCAGAAACAGAAAGAAATATGGATTTGCGCGCATCCTAGTGGCTGCATGTCCAACCGGTAAGTGTTGCGCCTCCTTACCAGCTGATCGCTCACTACAGCTACAATCAAAGTGAATTCTACCACACTGTAATTTTGATCTGCGAAAATTGACTTGGTACCAGCGATTTTTATTTCTCCGGCTATCCATGCGGAAGAACCTTTATATGAGAGATGTTTCAAAGCATGGTCCTATCCCAGCCACGTTCGTTCAGTTCTCTAAAACACTATTTTTCATCGATTAATCCTGGGCAATTTTTTTTGCATATAATTACTTTTTCACAGGAGGCCATTGCATATCAAGTTGTAGTTAATATGACCACTCAAGCGCTGTACTGTCTTTTCACTCACTGTAGAACAAGGATACACGTAATTATAGGGTATAATAGGAAATTTTTGATAAACTATCAACTTTTTTTTTGTAAAACTAATTATTTAGTGATGAAAGAATAATAACCGGGAACATATTCTTTCACGGCATCTACGGAAAAATGTCTTAGATAGACATAAGTGCCGGCATGACCAGAAAGAATGACGACTCATAACGGATCATTCATTTCGGTTTTCAGTTCACATTAACTACTTGTGCCAGAACGAGATATTTTCTACTTTTAGAAAAAGGTATAAAAAGCTATCATCAAGAAACCATTTTACAGAGATCCCTTAACGTTAAGGATGGTAAGAGATAAGGGGTCACAAAAAATCTGATGGCAACGGTGTTATCCACCGCAAACTGTTTCTCCTTAAGCTGTTATTCGTCAGAAGGAAAATATGTTCCATAATAAAGATCTCGAACCGACGTGAGTCAAACAAATCAAGCAGACAAATCATATACTTGAACAGTGAAAATTTCATTTAAATTTAACAAACGGCCATTTTTAGTAATGTGGCAAGTAAAAGTCAAAAGCGAGTCATTCAAAATACGCAAAAACGAGAAAATGTTCGACTAATTGCTGTGGAAGCGGCTAGGCAGACACTAAATATGCAAAAGCAATTTTCGAGTACTTGTTGTGAAAGAGACCATGCAGAGTCTTCATTCATTAAAGAATCCACTTCCTCCTTAGTGCCCTCTAGACGTTGTCGTTAATTGGACCGATCGGGAACCTTCCGACTTATCGCCTTTTTAGTCCATTTGGAGACATCAACAAGCGCGATTTCTTCCGCCAAGAAACCGTCAATGCTGTAAACGTCAAAGCATCACACAGCAGATGAAAATAGAAAAAAATAAAATGAAATAAAATCCACGCCCAACGCAATGACAAAAGAGATTAGGTGGAGAGACCACTGTGAACAATTCTTAATGTGATGTTTGGATAGTTGTAATCCCCGAAGCCTCGAAGATTTTGTAATCCAAGCTTGATACGTCTTTGGGTCGATATAATTCCTTTAGTTCGTTTGTCGTTCCTATTTCAATTAACTTCATCTTTACATAAAAATATGTGCCATGAAAAAAGCTGAAATGAATCTGAAGGATTTATCACAAAGCGAGAATAATTCACTGGCTTCAATTTTAATTAATTGTAAATTAAATGTTGTGTTGAGTGGTGTGTCCTAAACTCTTCATTATGTGGTCATACTATTATTCCCTTGTGCACTTTTATCTTTTGAAACATTCACATTTTTTTTTTCTCCACTAAATTAATTAAAATCTCTTCGACTTACTACGATGACATTGCGAATGTAATCACAACCACAACAATACTTATTATAAATTTAATTACAAATGTTTTTTATTTATTTATTTATTTATTTTTTTTTTTGTCAAGAGAAAATCCACCCATTGAACGTAGAACATTTGATGGCGTAAAGCGGTAACTTTCCTTTATCCTCGTTAAATAGAACAAACAACAACAACAATGGTCAAAAAGAAGAACAATAACGACAGCAATATTCATCGTAATAATGGTGGGTGTGTTATGTTGTGGTGTTTGTCACATTTGTGATCAACGCTATGCTACGCGAGTCGCGTGTCTCTTGAAAAAAGCGTTGCGATTGGCCGTAACGTGGGTGAATCGTTGCGCCATATGCTGTAACCGTTATGCTGGAGCAATGCTTTTTATGGTAACGGTTGCTGTTTCAACTTGTTTCGTAAATATATTTACACTTTTGTTGTTGCACTTTATATTGGTTTTGTAATTGTTGCTGATGCCTCAATGATTGTAATGGAATGGCATGACTTTGTCTGTGTTTGACTACAATGTTATTGTTTTTGCATGGAAAAAAGGGGGAGGTTCCTTTCTATTTAAAGTACAGTGTCCCAAAGTGCTTTTCAAAATTTAAAAAGTGAAAACTAATTTAATATACGGATACAACTACGGAATCCATAATTTTTCATTTATTTACATACACAACGCTGACATGAACAGATGTGACAGGGGGTTTGCGTAGGTTCCTGCCGTGGAGGCTTAACCCTACGGTGCCCGATGGCACACGGAGTGAGAATGCGTCACTCACGCCCCGCTGGGAGCAGGGAGGCTCCCAAGCAGTTCCAGATCAAGGACATGTGTATGGCATGCCCTTCCCTCTGACGGGGGCGAGGCCTAGCTGACATGAACAAGAAGAAAGGCGCCAATGGTTGTTTAGTGGGCAGAAGCGGCGTTAACGATTCTCTGGTGGACGAAAACGAAATTCTTATAGGTCGCCTTTAATGCGCGAAGTTTTGCCTTCTTTCTATGATCCCAAATTTGGCATCCAGGAAAGTTATGTAATTTGTATTTAAGGGTAGGTATTCGCGTGCTTCGGAGCGGAAGCGGTTTTAATCATCGGTCTTTAGAAAAGATTTTAAAGTCCGACTGGACCTTCCCGCTATTCTGAAGGCTTAAAATTCTTATTGCTATAAATATAATAAGTATTGTGAGACGTGATTTCAGAGCACACTTTTTATATGTTAATCATTTATATGGTGGACTCCCCAACGATCTTGACGACCCAATATTGTTGTAGTTATAGATAGATATTAAGTACTTATATTTATATTTGTATATTCATAACAATTATTCGGATTAAATTTATGTAACAATTTGCATACTTGATTACTAACCAAAAACGTTACGTACTACAATATATCATGTCTTCGCTCTAACTCAGTTCTTGCGTTTAACTCTTATTACACTAATATGTATACTTGTATTGAAAAGCGTGAATTGATAAGTAGAGACGGCGCAGGGGTTAAACAGCACATCTCTCTTATGAGTTAAATCCCGTTTTGTGCTCTTATAAACTTCAACTTTGTAATCTCAGCCAGGCTTTCTTTGACTTTCATTCGCATATCCTTGAAGCTTGAAGATTACTGATTCTGCTTAAACAAAGAAATATCTTTTAATCGTTCTGTTCATGTTTTCGTCCGATTACGTTGTCATTTGCATTGCTTTATCACTTTTACATAAAACAAAATTCCACTGCCTCAATTTGGAGTAAAAAGGGCTTTCTGAGTTCACCTAAGCTTATTTCCTTTTACGATAAAAAAAAAAACAACCAGAATAACTCTACACGTTTTTTGTCGTAATTTTCACAATTTAGTTCCACTGTTCGTACAAAAACATTTTGATGTAAACATTTCATAACGCATTGAGAAAGAAAGAGATAACCTGTATGCACAGTATTTGTTGTTGCTGCTTTGTTATGCTATGCTCTTTTCCACCAATCATTAGACAGATTCTAGTAGTAGATGGCGTCAACTGAGCCACTAACAAATACGTAAACGTGAACGTGGTTGGTGGAAAACCCGTTCCTTAAGGTTTATTTGAGCAGGAAACTGGTTCTTCAAGCACTTGTATAACATTATTATTAAAAAAAAAAAAACAAGCTTGTGTGACTAAACGTACATAAGAAGCAAAGGGGTTAAATGCAGAGCCATAGCCTGTTTACTTCGCTGTTGTTCCACCTTTAAACATTGATTCCAACTGGTTACTTAGTTCGGATAGTCTCTGCACGTTTGCCACCGCTTTGTTGCTCTTTTTTTTATTTAACGTTACGGCACAAGAACTTTACGTTACCTGAGCTCGCGCTTTCGCAACGGTCTATGATTACACTCGTTGTGTTCGAATAAGGCAACAATAACAACAATAATTATAAAAACAACAACACCGTTAATAATAGGCGGCATTAGTGTGGCCAATACATTCATTATTGGGGTAACTTTTCGTGAGCCCGGCAAACGGCAAAACCCACACGGTAGTCATTCGCACGGCAGACAGTAACGACTACATTCTTTGCGTTGAGCGATGGTAGTGTTGATTAAACAGCAGCTATATTAACAACTTAGTTCACGGATACACAAAAAAAAATCTTTAAACGTTCAATTTTTTGTTATTGTGCTTTGCTGGACTCTTGCCTTTGAATTTTTTTCGCTGAATTCGGTGACAATGCAAGCAAGTTTTAAGCAATGGTTTTAAAATAATTAGTTGGTGGATTTGACAGTTAAGTGACAAAATGTGTAAGTGTGTTTGTGTTAAATTGAAATCAATTTAAAAAAAAGACAACGAAAATGTTTGTTGGTTAATTAAAAAAGAATGATCGAATAAAATTTACAAAATTTTGAGAATTTAAAGAAATAAACAAAAGCTTAGAAGACCCAATATTTTTTTGAGAAAAAGGGTCAATGAACATTCTTATTACAGGATGTAAGTTTAGCTTTAAGCATTGGATTTATTAAGCGATTTTTTAAATTGAAATTTTGGAGCAAGGCTTTATGAACAGTTAGGCAGCGTTTCGAGCTGCTTTTAAACCAACTGTCACTTAAAGGAAAAACCAATTTTGATGATTATTCTTGGGACTTTATTTACTTAGCTGCTTCTAAAAAACGTGATGTAAACGAGCTTTGTAAGTGACGTTTGCGTCCATCCTATGAATACATTTTTTTCCAAAAATGCCATAGCGTAAAAACGCTTAATCGTCTAAATTCCTTTGTGCTTGAGCTTTTCAATGCGATATAGTTCGTATCTTTTGCAATGCGGACAAAACATAGTGCAAAGCATAGTAGGCCCAGTAGAAGAGATGAAATATTGCTTAGAAAGTTACTTTATCAGAGTTACATTTTCACATCAAGCAAATTTAATATTTTTTAGATTGCCTAACACATATGATCATTTCCGAAGGCAGAGATTGACAGAGAGACAAAGGAAGACGAAATATTTTTTTATACCGATCTTTGCTTTCCAAATAAACGCGTTGGTAGGTAAAAATTTTCTGGAAATATTTGAAGAAAGTCCCTTTAGAAAGATAAGGAGACTTGAAGGATTGTAGATACTTTTAAAATATATTGCAAATGAAGCATATAGCTGTACCCAACAGCCAGTCGAATGACTTATAGGTTAAGCTCTTTTCGGAAATCTCCAATTAGAACAAGCTCATTTATTTCGAATTGTGTACTGGATTAGGACGCATTATTCATAAATAAACGTGACAGATTTGTGCGTGCCAATAGAAATCCAAAAGAAAAGCGAATAAGGGGAAGGAATAAGTCATTCTTTTCCAGGGAAGAAGCTTTCCTTAAGACTACTCTTCTTCATGACAAGTAATTTGTTGCTCGCATTTGATTTAAGCGCTGGCTTTCACTCATAGTTCCGATCTTTCAACCTTTCAACACTTACTCAAATATATTGGCTCACTTATATCGTCAGGAATAGGATAAAAAGATCAAAATTGCTAGATCAAGACATTACAAAAAGAATGGGAGTTCTATTAAACACCTATCCTTTAGCGAATGATAGAACTTTTTAACAAATGCGTGTATTGAATATATATATAGAATAGAATCCTTAGATCATATTTCTTTTCTCTTCCTGAGAACGATTCCCTCATATTAGGCCTACTTCTATTATAACATCCATGCACAGAATTAAATATCGGAGAGCCCTTAAAGTATACACTTGACTACACTGAAAGTAATCAAGCCAATCGAGTCCGTCTGATTGTCGGTTGAAATCATCGGAAATTGGCTGAAAATTTCGTAAAACGAAATCATTAAACAAATCTATTGTAAAATCTTTCTTTCCACTCTCTTACAGCCAAAGTAAAAGACGATCAGCTGAATAGCCATCTGCAACCAGTAAAATAAAAAGTTGTCTTTCTTGCCTTTAAATAAGAAACCCCTTAAAACTTTGTTTGAAAGGTTTAAATCGAACTTGGCTTTACAAAAAAAAATTTTTATTTTATCAAAGTTCCAGAACTAGATGCAAAGATTAGTTCGATCGCTTCAAGGATAAGGCCGCAATTAACAGTAAACTACATTATACTAGTAAGTCATAACAATCGTACAATCACGATTGGGGAATGTTATCTTATATATAAAAGAATTGAATTATCTTGCAATTCAAAAGCGTATATGTACATCGTATATAAAGTTACATAACATTGTGAATAAACCATGTGAAACGACTACCGCGGACAGCGGCCCACCGTAAGATACCCTATACCACCTTACGATTATTTATATAACGACTTTTCAATAAGGGGAGGGAATGAAAAAGTGGTCCGATCTGAACCACTTTCAATAGTGTTCGTTCTTGGACGAAAACACGCCAATTTACCAAATCTCATCAAAATATCTCAGCAATTGCCCCCTGTACTTTGCACACGAAAAAACAAGGTGACGGGCGGACAGACAAGCTAACATCGAGTTAGAAAGTGATTCTGAATCGATCGGTCAACAAAAGGTTGGGCTATTTCAAATCCTTCTGGGTATTACATACATCCGCACAAACTTAGTATACCTTATATCGCAAGTGGTGTAGGGTATTAAAAAGGGGACTTTGTTTATAAAGTAAAGTAATCTGTATTTAGTATACAACCATACGCAGATAATTAAATGAATAGATACATGCACCCTCATATAGCCACCCATAAACGCACACAAGCACGATATATATATTCAATATATATATGTAAAATACACATATTTTATATATAATATATTTATAAGATAAATAAAGTCTTTTAAACTTATAGCTCATCTTATTACTTGTTCACAACACTATATGAGTTCGTATATATATATATATAAATGCATATGTATATATATATACATATATGCATGCATATATATGTGTATGTATGTGTGCAGATGTATGTGTTTATGTACATGTGCACTTTCAACACGTTACACAATCGAAAAAATTAACGTAATTATCATAATTTATTGAAAAATTTTCTCAGTTCCACAGAAGTTAGTGTTGGTTATTAAAAAGTTCTGTTCAAACCGCGAGTAAGAGTTCTTCTCTTCCTTAAGTCATTTCCGATAGGCAAGTATTTAAAGCTGCTGTGATATTTCCATAAAACTATCGGGGTGAAGATTACATGATCATATTCTCAGGTTAGCCTTAATGTACGTAACAGACGTTCTACAAATCGTTTGTCAATGTTAAGGAAAATTACAAGAATTCCGTTGGGAGCAAAAATAAAGTTAACAGAATAAACAGATGGGGTAAATTAATTCGTTAAAACACTTCCTGACTCAAGATCAATTGTGATCAGTGATTGGTTTTCAAAATTTGTTACGCCTTGTGTGTCATAAACATCAGCACAACTTGCTGCAATGCTAAATAGAATTTAGTTTCTTTTTTTCTTTACGTACACTTCTCATTAATTAATCAATAATTAATTTATTGAATGGAAAAAAATTCCCCATGTAGATGATTGAATATTCTTTATGTGCATAACTAACTGTAAATGAATTTATACATAAGTAAATTTCTTATGTACGATCCATTTGTTTGATCGCCAGCTTATGTTATCAGTTAATCGATTTTAGCTTAAATTTGAATATAAATGTGTATAAAATTCATGCTTATTTGGTCCAATGACAATATATCAATAAAAATGTTTTAATTAATTTGCATAAATTTTGTTATTGCCTTTATGTCACTTGTTAAAAAAACCGTGAGAATGTTTTGGTAGACGGGAAAGAAAAAGGAAGTCGCGTAAAAAATGTTTTCAATTCATTCATTAATAAGTTATCAATTCATTCAAATATTCAATTCATTTATATGTTCGAGAGGTTTATGGAAATTAAAGAAACCAAACGGAAGCTTAATATCGCGAAAGAACAAGTTTCGTTTTTACTGAGGAAGAGCTTAAGTATAAATATATGTAGGTTAGGTAGACTAGCAAATGATTAATTTCGAGCAAACTAAGATAATTCAAGTAATGTTGGAAACTTTTCTCAGTTTCGAATGTGCAGAGGGTATTCTTCTACATCGCGCAAGAGGTCTTTCGTATGATGAGGTTTTTTGCTAAACTTTAAAAAAATATCAGACATACGGTGGAAATAAATTAGGCGAACAAGCAAAGTGAGAAATAAACAGAAAGACTGGCAGCTGAATAGACTCACATCCCTCACATTCCTCACATTCCCTGAAAAATGCATGAGGCGAAATAATTTATGGGACAATATATGGATAGACGAGTGGACTGCAGGCGAGCAGGTAGATAATTTTCCATATAGAACGGGCGAGGAAATAAGCTGACAACCAGCCAAAAAGAAGTGTTGACGAGAAGATAGACCCACTATTGAAGTAAACTTATTTCTTACGCAGGCTCTGATGGATGTCAGAAATCGAACAATATTCCAATATTGGATGTGTAGTAAAAAAACGGTAATGAAATGAACAAACGATTATTAATGGAAGAAAGGCGCTACGTACCTCGTGGCATCTCACAAGGGGTAGTGTATGCAGGATACTCAACGCATAACGCTTAAAGTGATTGGTGACTTTATATTTGCCAACGTAGATAAGGCCCGCCTTGTATGCATTAGAACCCCCACTAGCACAAGACTATGAATTAACATAGTAACACCCGGTTATTCCATTGTATATCCATTCATCGGGCTATCATCTATAGTTCGAGCGCTTTCATTTCAAAAAATGAAACGATCACGTGAAACTTATCCTTTATGTGTTGACAACTGACAGCTTTGCTTTTGTGCAAAGCAACTGAACCAACGTCCTTATAACCGACGAAAGAGCTGCAAGGTATAATCTCTAGCAGATATTGATTTGCAAATATATACTATAATCAGCTAAATGTTTACTAGTATTTAAGACCATACGTCAGTGCAGGACTTGCATGCACTAAGTCTTTTCACACGTACCTGCTGCCGCTGCTGCTGCTGTTGCTGCTGCTACATATGTCTTATTTCGTTTATCATGAATGGTCGCAAAATGAAAAGTTGTAATGTTGACGTCAAAGCTTGAACTTGGCAAAGTCTGTTAGATTCTCAAATGTCAATAACAAAGTGAAACAATTTAGTTCTTTTTTGTTTAAAAAGATATTTATTTATAAACTGTTCGCATTGGCTTGAGTTTTTTTATATCTTGCACTGACTAGTTTTTGATATTTGATTAATTGAAGCATAGCGTTTCTCATATTGCGCACATCAATGATCAGCAATCAGTCGTCGGTGAAAAAACTTTCCTTCCGTCCGTTATTGTAATAAAATCGTATTTTAATTTTGAAATGAAACTCACATAAGTAGTGCGTCTAACTTTAAAGTATAAATATTGTGACTCGCGATATCTTAAAACTTATGCGCTAGCATTCATAGTCCATTCATAGACTAAAGTTTTCAATCAATGTGTTTTCAATCTTAAATAGTTTATCGGATATCGTATCAATTTTTGAAACAATGTTTTTTTTACAGTTTGTCATCATTTCCTTCACTCAATTTAACTTTTTTTTTATAATAGCTTCGTTTTAAAAAATTGTAGGCAGACCGTTCGATTTTTTAACTTTGGGCAAAAATTGGATACCAGACGTAAATCTTTAGATAAAAATAAAGCTTTAAAATTTTGAAGTCATAATATGGGAAGAAGAGGAAGTTATGCATTTTCGGGTTCTTTGCTTCATCAATTTTCTCGATGTTCGAACGTAATCTGAAGAGAGTTATAAGAAAATATTTGGAATAACTTTTTACACACTAAGCGAATCGAAGAGATACTCGGGCATGACTTAATCTATTTTGCCATTCAAGCTGATTAAAAATATAAGCTCCTCGTAGGGTCTGCGAACCTTATTTGCACGCTATTGAAACGACGACTTTGTTGGTAAGTCCAAGACAAAATTAGGAACCACGTTCGAGTTTTATGTCCTACAGGTTTTCTAAATCAAAATAAGTAAAGACACTGTAGTGAGTCACAGTCCACCATCAAAAGGCCTACATCATCCTATTGTTATTCATATGAAGACTTCTTTAAATAAGACGTTATATGGAGAGTGGTCGAAACTATTTCCAATAGCATTTCCCGTTGAGCAGAAACACGTCCGTGTATCAAATTTCATTAAATTACTTCAAATATTGCGGCCTGTAGGTTGAACAGAAGAAATCAAGAGGGGCCTACGCAGAGAAAAGATTAAATGGATTCCGAAAGTGGCTCAAGAAGCCATTCTAAAGGTGGGTTTTTCTCAAGTCTTTCTGGGTGTCGCATGCACGAACTTAACAAACTATTGTACTGCAAGGGGTGTAGTGCCTAGCAAGAAAGAAGAAAAGATACAAGTTTTCCGGAAATGTCTTTTGCATTCGGATTTTTTCGTAAGTGTTGTGAAACTCTCCTCAACCTGAGCAGTTATTTAGAGGCGTTCATTAAAAGCCTCCGTATCCACCTATGCCTATGCTGTAAATCGTTGTGCATGTTAAATGGTTATGTAATCGAGAGCGAGAACTGTTTTACATGGCTTTCATGATATAGCTCTGTTAACTGTTAATTAGAAGAAATATTACTAAAATAGAAATTTATTTGCTTGAAACCGTAACTAAAAGGGTCACTTACTTAGCTTCAAACAAAACACGCGAACAGACCTGCTCTTCTACTTCTGCTACTACTACTTTTGTTTCGACCTTTTTTCTTCTACTTTTAATAACTTTTATTAAAGAGGGTTACAAGTGTTCATTAACAGCTACGCGGACTTAAATGATTTACTTAATGTGTTGAAAAAATCAGGTCAGCATAAAACATAATTCGTTGAGGAAAATTCAATTTTGTTTTTTTTATTTATTTATAGCTTTGGTTTTGCTTTGTAAAAATTTTATGACCATTTACATATCAGGCTTTATACAATAATTCCTTGGTTGTCGGTTTAGTTTATTTTTTTTTATTAAAACGGAAACGGAAGTAATTCAGTTTGTGTTGAGTGTGGAGAAAGGTAAGAATTATCATATCTAGGAACATTTGGTATTTTTTCGGTAATTCTTAGCTTTTTTTTTTTAACAAATAGAAAAAAGGCCGAGAACTTACGCCAACACTGAAGTTATAAAGCCTTTCAACATGAGGTATCATTTTGAATCAATTATGCGGTAGAATTCTTGTTTCACGAGCTATATCATAAGTAACGTTCGCCTATCGAAAACATCCGTTGTCCCTATCAATAAGAACAAACCAAAAAATGTCAGCCAGCACCATACAGTAACGCAATTCATTCACTGAAACCGCTAGTACTTTCGAAAACCCATTATCTAAGTACACCAAACTGTTATTCGTAGGGGTTGGACAATTTGTTCAGCTATTTGTCTTCAGCTATTTGTCTTTGTTTTTCCAAGTACCAGTTATGACAGTTTTGCTTGTTTAGATACTTGATCCGATGAAAGCCGTCCTCATCACTCAAGTTAATATTTGCTTATGAAATCATAAACCCCTTCATGCATTTCCAGCACCCGATTTGGGTGTAGCTGGAAACAAATCTTCTAGTTTTTACTCATCAATTGTCATTGCAAAGACCCTTTTTTTGAGAGACTTTATGCTTTAAAAAGCAAAATTTTTTATTTAAGTGACTTTTCAAGTTCGTTAGTTTGCTCATACTTACAGAAGAATTCCAATTTATACCGATAGGATAGGGTTCTCTTTGTTGCTAGATATATAGGAGATAATCAAGGACACAGATATAGAGAGGGACAAACGCAGCTCTTTGTTTCTTAACATATCATTGCCGAAATAACTATATTTTAATATCACTCCTGAAGGCGGCCCTTAATTTACATCCCTCCAGTTCAGGTATCCTTGATAACCCGTAAATGTCTCAATACTTTTTCCCCAAACCTGTCATTTTCTAGTTTCTTTAACTAGCTTAGCGTAGAAAAAATTGAAATATTTTATCTTTAGTTTTAAGGATTATTTAGGCCATTCATACGCCATGTTATTCCTCCATCTTATTTGCTGGATTATTAATCGAAATATATATATATATATATATATATATATATATATATATATATACATATATATATTAATATGAGTTTTGCTCCACAAATAAAATATATTGAGCTCAAACAACGCATATCTAATGATTTGTATCCTCTTGTTTCGAATTAATTTGTGGGGTCTTTTTTTTTTTTTTCTCACTTAATCTCTATAGAAAAGATAAAGCAAATAAGAAAAATTTGCATATTTTATATCGAATTACCGAAGAAATTATCGCCAATCAAGTCAGTTAATAAAATAAGTGGCCCTTGTTTTCTTACAAAATCAAAATTGATATTATTGGAGAATTTTATGGGCCTTTTTACAAATCTGATTATTGGGTTGCGATACGGTTTTAACTGTTTTTCCTTTTTTTGTGGGCTTTGGTTTTTATAAGAAACTCCAAACGTATATGGACAATTTTCAATATAATACGATTTTGAAAAGTTCAGTTAACATTTTTGTTATTATAAATGCGTTACGTTTGTGAATGTGGGTACGTACGTTTAAAAGTGTTTAACTTTTGATTACTGTTACTGTTTGTCTTTTTCTTATTTTTTTTAGTTAATTTCAATCATTAACGCTGACGAAGAATTCGTGGAAATAATAAAAAGCATAAAGCGACAACGTTAATAAATGCCACGACCCACTAAATGAAAAGAAAAATCGAACAAAACGCCACAGAAACTGGCTAAAACTGATTTACGGCTGAACGTCAAGCAATCAACGAGCGGGGTACGCTCATAAAATCACCGAAATAATTGTGCGCGCGCATACTTACATATCAACGTAGATTTGTGTCTGTTAGTGGGGCTTTTTATGGATTTTTGAGTTTATTTGATACCAACACGACGATTAGACGTATCAGTAAAACGTAACGCGGTGCCTCCAACAACACATAATCGTCATCGTCATCGTCATCATCATCATCATCATCATCACCATCATCACCATCGTATCATCACTATAGAAGAAATAGCATCATCCAAGTTTTTATTATAGTTTAGTGAACAGCGCTGTGAACACTGTGGCCAGCAGCTAATATGCCGCATACAGGTGAGTTTATTGTGACGCCATTGTAAGCGTTTTAATTGAAGTTTCTTTTATTAGTCACATAAACCGACAAAAACAATTATTGTTCGTTTCTATTTTATATCATCGGTTTTGAAATTTCAAATATGGCGGAATTCGAGTTATGGTTTCTCTAAAATGAAATCATGTGTGATATGGACTTGTTATCCAGTTACTGAGACTTTTCTTTAAAAAGTAAAAGCTAACCGCCCCTCTTAAGAACCGCTTTTTTTTTATTTTGTCTGAAGAACGGCTTTACCAAATAACTGAATTGCTCTGCGTGGAGTTTGAATTGAATTGAAGAGAGCTACTAAGATAACGATTTTAGAGTGTTCTACGATTTTTAAAAAATCGTTTTCAAACACGCGATTTTCCAACAGCCCGGGTAGCACTCAACAGCACTCAAAACTCATTTCTTTTTTAATCCGACTAATCAAATCCGGGCGTATCAAACACGGTTTTTTAAAACCTTGTTACTGTTACAAGAGCTTAGTTTGGTGGAGATCTGTTATTAAAAACGAGCGAAATTAGTTTTTTCAAAATATTTTGAAATACACGTGGCTTTGAACAGTGACAAAATTTTTAGGTAATTATGATTTCCGAGCTCTTGTTGCTTAGCTTCTAGCTATTAAGGTAAGCTTCCTTTGAACCTGTGTGTTGTTCGTGTTGTAAAATTAGCTTCGAAAAGGGTTTGTCCCATTTTTTTATTGCTATGGGAGATTTCATTTTTTATCCGCAACAACGTTTATAAGAACAGTTGCTCCTAGAAGCCGAGTATATCTAATAGAAGAAATTAACAACAATGTCGAGTAGTAAAAAAGAAAGTTCACGAGAGATTAAGTTCCAGCACTTCAATCCAACATCTAATCGAGAGTTCATCTCAAGCAAAACTTCAATATCGAGCTAACTGAAAATAGTCCAATAACAATTGCAATACAGATTAGCAGAATCATCTATTCCCATAAGTAAACCTTTACGTGTACGTATATGAAGGCGCACTCAAATGCTTTCCTACTGTTTACCACTTATTCAATAAATCATTACCCATAAGCTGGGTAGGTAGGTAGGTTCCTGTTGTGTCATAATGTTTATACTCCGCCTTAAATCTTCCGCATGCGTTTGGCCAGTCCATTAAAACACAAGAAAGGCGCATTAAAAGAAAAGAGAAGAAAAACTGACTAAGTTTAATCGTGTAAAAGATTATGCGGTGAAATGCGTTTTAACCATTGCTTGAGTTTCTCATTGCACACGTCTTCATGGTGCGATTTTTGAAGGAAAAGCCTTTAATAACCAACTATTACTATAATCAATAAGCTTCTGGGTAATATTTTTTTGGAATTTTTGGTGTAAATATTATTATGCTTACTGTTGTTGTTGTTGTTGTTGCTGCTGCTGTTGTTAATATTATTGCGTATTTAAGGTCTTAAGGCCTCATATTACTAACACTTTAACAAAAAACATGCTTTCACGGTTATTATTTTTATGGCTTACTGTGCGGTGGCCGTTGCTTTTTCTGCCTATACTTTAACTGTATCCTTTTCAAAACTGGTCTGCACCATTCACTGCTGTACGCTCCCCGATGTACGTTTAAGTACCGTTCAACTGCATATTGTGAGGTATGGTAGCTATCAGTTTAACTGCATAAAACAGAGGAGGAAAGCTTTTTCGTGTTGTGAGGATAATAAAACATTTTTACTGTTCTTTACAGAAAAGTTGGAGTAAGGCGGTTTATAAGCATTCGCTAAAAATCATGCTTAACTCTTTTACTGAATATCACACACTATTTTCTACATTCTTTTTTATTTTTTATTTTTTATGTTTCATTTTTTATTTTATTGTTTTAATATACCCTCCAGATTTGTACGCCAGTAATTAATTTAAAAATAATTTTTTATCTTTTATTTCTTTTTACAGGTCAAGCAGGTGTCAATCAATTGGGTGGTGTTTTCGTTAATGGTCGCCCTTTGCCTGACTGTGTGCGCAGACGTATTGTTGAACTGGCTTTATGTGGCGTCAGACCTTGTGATATATCACGCCAGCTTCTGGTATCCCACGGTAAGTTAATAGAAAGATTTTACTTTGGCTAAAAATAAAGAAAAGAAAATTCATTACGGAATGTGTTTAGCAAGAAAATCAAACAAATGAAATAAAAAAGCGGCGGGATTACTTTCTTTCCCTTCTTCTCAGCAGATAAGCAAAAAAAAAAAAAAAAAATCGTAAGCCAAAGCATTCATACGAGAATGTGTTTGTATTTCAGAAATATTACCTCCAGCATTATATCTACCGATACTCCCTGAGCATCCTTTTTCTGTGACTGGGAATTTCTTTAACTGACAATAAACATTTGTGCTCCAAGAGCAATACCTTCTTTTTTGGTACGCAAGCTGAAGGAAGCAATATTTCATTGAAGACAATCTGCACTTATACTTATTTCAAATATATTGCGGTCCGACAAGCGATTCTCCCGATTACATAATAATGCTACCAACGAGTCTTTACCATTACTATAGTTGTATGAGCATTTATACGAGCACAAGCATTACATCATGAAAAAACCACGGCTCTAAGTTAGGCCATGTTCTTTGTTCCGCGATGGTAACGAACCCTATTCGCTACCATTTCACAAGCTCCAAAACATTTAAAAACCCCGCGGGCGAGCCAGATCTTTTCTTTCTGCACTGTCTCACAACACCCTTATAATGTAATATAAGACTACTTCTCCGTAAGCATTACGTTGTTCAAATAATGCAAAGCTAAGCCTTGTTTCTCGCCTTACACAATGGTAATACAAAGCGTCTCTTAGCACTTACGATTTCGCAAACACTAAGCGATTCAAAGATTTATTTAAAAACGTGCCGGGCTTCACAGACCACTTGAGTAAAGAAAGAGCTTTCTTTGCCCATTGTTCACATAATAGTTAGCAATTTTAACTCAACACTTGATATCAACTCAGACAACTAATTGGAACGTGAATCCAGCGCATTCCGGTGGAAACCACCATGAAAGTCACCACGAAGTATTATATTTTTGTAGGATATCGAGACCTCTCCTAACACCTGAAAAAAATTATTCAAACACTTACACCTATGTGGATACACCCACGACAAGACATTTCGCGTTATTACCGCTGATCTTTATACCAAGGTATTCAATGACAGTGTAGTTTGCGGACCTGAATACAGTCTTATAGTTTAAACCCCATCCAATGAAGAAGGCAACACGACCGTCTTTCTCTATATAAGTCATGTCATGCGAACAAGATTGTAACCCCTAATTTCACACAACTTGTTATCGGCGCACGTCTTGAGCCATGTCTCAGTTACACAAGCAACATCAAGTAGTAAGGATTACAACAAACACTTAAAATAGTCGATCTTCAACTTATTGAAGCTGTGCGCATTAGCAATGCACGAGCAACGCTCGTTATTAAGTCCCAGTTTAAGCTTTTCAATCATTTTAGTACAATGTACGCAGCCCGACTGATCATTCTTGCCATCCTTACCTGTACTGCAAACCCACTACAATTATAGCAAATCTTGACTTCTATCCCATCACAGAGCCTTCATCTTTCTCAACCGACACAAATCGGCGGGAATCCGTCTTAATGATGACCCTGTTACAGATCTTATCATCTTTTATAACCTTATGGCTTCTAATAGCCCTGAATGCGCTTTCCTTTAAAATGGGATTTTCATCCCGGATTTTGCAAGCTCATCGGTCGCGTTCCCACAGCTAATGTTCTGCATTGTTTAGGCATTGACTTCTCAATCGACTCCTTCGCTCGACTTCCTCGCTTCTCTGAATAAGTTTTGGTCTGAAAAAAAGAGACAAAGCCGCTTTAATTATGAGCACTTTAGCCTTAACCACACCAGCACACGATAGTTGTTTAGCCTTTGCGCTCCCGTCAATTCCACCTGCTACTTCGGACAGCTGTAGCATTTCTTTGTGATTTCGTTCCGTCATTTCCTGCACCTTGCTACCAACTTTTTTATTTTTCTCCATAACCATTCTAATAGCCTTCAATTTCGTATCAACACGATCCTCGAATTCTTCCAACATGTTGCTAATTTTGATTTCGTTTTTCTTTTGTGATTTTGGATATGCTTCACAAAGTTCCTTCAATATTCGCCTAGACTTATCAACCTTGTCAAGGATTTCCTTTAAGGCCAAGTCCACATTGCGGACATGCGTCGCACAATCATGACACATGAGCCGAAGCAAACCATTCTTTTGAAGCACCTGTAAAGAGTACGAGTGCAGACCGCAACAGTGGTGCGTGGTGTGGCACACTCTTCCACAAACTCCTTGACATTGTACCCCAGTGCCGCTACGTATGGCACGGATACATTTAGTACACTTAACGCACTCCGCCATAATCGGATATTGATGTAAGGAAATTTACTACACGCAAACTGACAACACTCATACCAAGCATCCCTCAAAGCACCATCACCATCCAATGCCTCAATCGTGAGTCTGATAGACCGGACACTTTCAATTCAGTCAATGAAATGAGTAAATTTAGTCAAACAATTACAAGTGCTTTCAATGCATCGCGACTGATGGCGAGCAGCAGTGCCCACTTTTTTTGAAGAGAAAAAAATTTATTTCAATTAACTGACTTTTTCCCACATATTTTCCAAGGCTCAAAACATGTATTAACCCAATAAAAAAATTTTTGTTGTTGACAAATTTGCGATGGTCTCCTCCGTTGCGACAAGTACTCTTGGAATAAATTGATTTATTTGTATTTGCATTTATTTTCTTTAATGTCGCTATAAGACAATTGTTTTTATTTTTATTTTTATTTTTAATCTTAATTTATTTGTTAATTAAATTTATGTACAGTTAAACTTTTTTCTCCATTTCAAGTCAATCAAGTCAGAATAAATTTTTTATTTGCAGGGTGCGTTTCAAAAATATTGACACGTTTCTATGAAACCGGTTCTATACGTCCAGGTTCTATAGGCGGGAGTAAAACTAAGGTAAGTGAATTATTTATCAATTTTTTTCAAACACATATGTTTTTCAACGGCACAATCTTATCATAAACTCGATGACACACTTTCTGGTGATTTGAAATTATTGTTAAGAGACGTTGACGTAAACAAATCTTTTTAGAGGTAAATAAATCACCGTAATGGGGTAGAAAATTACATGCCTTGTGGTATTGCCTGGTTAAAATGTCTCCCGTACTTTATATAGGGATAATGAAAATGTTTTCCAAACATCAGGTGTTGGTAAAGCAGAAAATTCACACAATGCTTTCCTTTATTTTATTTTGTTTTGATAATTTTTTCCAGTAGCAGAACTGGTTATAAAATGTCACACTTGTTGTGTAGTTTAACGAATCGATAACAATATTTATGGTTAGATTATTTAAGTTAAACACAATCACATGCTTTTATGGCGAGCTAATAAGGAAGAATTATGTAGATATACGGAACGCAACAATTTACGAAATTTCTTAAAACCGTTACGTTAAGTAATATTATAAAAATAGTGAAAATAAAAAAAAGAACAAAAAAAAAATATTAAAAAAAAAGAAGAAAAGAAAATGAAGCCTGTAGTTATATTCCGTTTATGTCTACCACAGGGGAGACTAAAGGAAGCCCACACGGGTATCCTACATCTGGTTGGTTTTGTCACAATGTTTGTAAAAGCTGGAAGTAACTTCACAAACCTGTACCTGAGTACATATATTTTTGATAAGCATTACATTTTGAATCGATTTAATTATGTCCCTCTGTCCATCTGTGTAATGTCTGTTGTACCAATTATCCTGAGCGTAAAAATGAAGTTATCGAGTTCAAAATTTACGGAAGCATTGAAACATTGCACGCAGATTGGTATTAAGAATGGGCGATAGGGGACACACCTACAAAATCACGTAAGCTGAGAACAAATCTCATCTCCAAATTGAAAAAAAAATGACCTTTTCTCACACAAACCGGAATAGGTAAACTTGTAAAGATTTGCACATGAAGGAGATTTCGTGTAAAAAACTCTAATCTGGAGAACGATGAATGCTTTGGAGCTCCGTTTGTTGAGGCTGTGAAGAATCTAAAGAACTACGAACTCCTCCCCTCTGACAGAATTTTTATATTTGAACGCAATCAAACCAAGTGACAGAATCAATCAAACAGAGTGAAGAGTGCTTTTGCCTCATAACAACTTCTGTCTGTCCGCAGCAATAGCAACTCAAGAAGCAGTCTTCAACTTGGGCTAGGAACTTTGTTCACGGTTGCGGCTTCTTCTCCAGATAGGGTTTCGTCATTACCATTTGATCAGATCATCATTTGTCATACTTAGTATGTCAGCGGTTGAAGATGGGCGAAAATAGTTCGCCTCGAAATCATGAGGTTTCTATTGCGCGGGTATTCACACCCGCATTCACGGGTATCCGGAGAACAGGCAAAAGACTATGATAATGATGGTGAATATTTCGATTTCTTTGCAAGAAACTTTTTTTAATTAAATTTGAATTTTGCCAAAAAAGTTTGCAGACTTTATTTGTACTCTTAATAAAACCGTTTAAATCAAAAACGACAATAGATGTGTTTTCTAAGCCTTTTTCTTTCTCTACTAAGACGGGGGATATTATAAGTTCTGGATGGAACCACTTTTTCGGTAATTTTTCATATGACGCCTCATTTTAAACTGCCTTTATAAGGACAACTCTAGACTGTTGTAGCGTGGATAACGCCTCACTGTATAGTTGTCACTTGTTTTTTTTTTAATTTTGAAAATCTTCAATTCAAGGATATATGGGGCTCGTCTACAATAAATATAAAATTTTTCTTTGTTGAACTTTAATTGAAATTGTGTTACTCTATCACTTATCTATGGCTATAGCTGTCGTAGGCTTAAAAGTTATTATTAAGTAACTGAGGAACAAAATTTTTGGTGTGTGGGTGAAACGTGAAAGAAAGACAAGAGAATGAGCATAGCACTGCCCGCTTAACGTGTGATGCATGCCTTAAATTGAAATAACAAAAACCTACACTTAACACCTTTATCATCAACGTTTTACAAAACTTTCATGGGTTAGCATGCTCATGCATTATACCGTACCTGGATTTTTATAACCCTTTAGATAACCATCATACAAATATAGTCCTCACTGTACATATGTTGTAATTTGCTTCAAGTTAAATATTTTATTTTTCTTTCTCCTCGATGTGAAATTTTCATTTTATGAATTTTTAATGAATTGCTTAGTCACACGTCAGTCATGCTATATATAAGGCAATGGGTTCATATATATATATGACGAGTATATGTACTCGTATGTATTATGTGCATTTATTAAGCGCTTTATCCGCTAACAATAATTTGTGGTTGCATTTGATATGAACAATGCAATCAAAAGAAAGGATATTACAGGACAAAAGGTGTTAAGTTATGTTTTTCTTTCCCTCCTTAATTTCATGACATAAAAGAGGTGTTGAAATTGCAAACATTTTCCCTTAAAAGAAAACTTTTTGTAAAACGATAACAAATTCAATAAAAGTTAAATTACAAAAGAAAAAATTGCTTCAACTACAGTAGTAAGTCCTTAAGAAAATTTCAGCATTGAGTTTTTAAGTTGTTGGAACTCGTCTATTCAGTTTAAGCACTCAGTTTAAGGAAGGTGAAGACTACGTAAACCAGATTTTTTAGAAGAAAATTTTGTATCACTTACTATTGATAAAAATGTCGTTCGAGTGGACTAACTATAGTAACTTGTTTGACTTTTTCCAAGCGGGACTTCTTTTGTATATATCGCAAGGCTTTCGTTTCTGTTCCTAGTTCTTCTTCTACAGGTCGTGTCAATCATCGTCGTTTTCCTTAGCTTATCTTATTTGAATGCGCATAACATTTGCTTTATATGATTTTTTTTTGTTTTTCTCCTCAAGTCAGATCTCATTACAAATTCACAAAACTTAATCCTACGAATTACAATTGCTTGTCTGTTGATCAGCGTAGGCAAGTTTGGCGGCAGCAAGCAACACAATGCCTACTTCGTTGGCGACATGTTCGAACGACGCTAGGGAAAAAAGTAATAACCATAATAAAATTAGCAACAAGAGGTCTACTCATGTCACCTTCCAGTGCTTAAAGAAGGAAACTTCATTTTTGTTGGGCTTAAGTCCTGGTTGGCTAACACGCATTCCATACACCAACTACGACGCGAATAGCTTTCACTGCCTGAGCCTTTTTGTCCGATGTTTCAGTTGAAGCTCTGCAGGAATATGAATCTTCCAGGTGAGAAACGTTCGTTCTTTCACTCGGCTATAGGGTAGTTAGGGTCTGATTCGAAAGCAACGGTTCTCTGTCTTCGCAAGATGTCTGGCATCCCTATACTCGCTCTCAGTTTACGAAGCAATGTTTACTTAAATGCTACTTAAGTCTTAGCTTAAAGAGAAGATTACGTATAAATTTAAATATAAGGGTTTCCTAACACCCAGGAGTATAGGATTAAACTGAATCCTGATATGCCGTTGACCATCGAATTTGGAAATTTTTTGTAAATTTTTTCTCGTTTTAACTCACTGTCTGCCAGTAATCTATGGTTGTGCTTAGAGCAGAAAATCGTGTATTTGCGTGATTTGATCATAACGCCGCATACATGTTAATGACACTATTGTCTGTGGAAACAATTAGATTTCACGGTATTTAATTGTTCATTTAACGTGACTGCGATAAAAGTTTTCCTACAAACATTATATTTTATTATTATTATTATTATTATTATTATTATTTTACGCCAAACTGTAAAGTGATAAAAATCTTTTATTTCTATTTATTTCATTCACCAGCAAGTGGCTACACCGACGGTGGTCAAGAAAATTATACGTTTAAAGGAAGAGAATAGCAGTATGTTTGCTTGGGAAATACGTGACCAACTGCAACAGCAACGTATCTGTGATCCCGCTTCTGTGCCCTCCATTAGTTCTATTAATCGCATTTTAAGAAACAGTGGCTTGTGGACCGATGAAATGACCACCAATCAGAATGCCGTCGCAGCGGCAGCAGCGGCAACTGCTTCTCCAACTCACCTAATAGCGCCATCATCGTCTGTGTACAATAACACTAATCAACTGTACTCAAATTCTGCGTCTACTTCAGCTACCAGTATCGTCCATGACACCGCTCCATACTCTCATAATGCTGGTACAACTTCCAGACAGTTATTGCAAACCACCTCAACGTTAGGCTTAAATACACCCTATCATTATAAAGATTTAGCTTCTACTTCAAGTGCGATAAGCCCGTCAGGCGAGCATCCTATTAAACCGGCTCCAAAGCATGCTGTGGTGTCTACAACGTTCGTTGCCGCTTCATCAACTTCAGCGTTAAACGGTCAACTTACTGTTCAGGATCTTTCATATACGAGTGCTTTTCCTAAGCATTGGCTTTGGAATCCACTTTTGTACCAGCATGTGCAAGCGGCAAGTCAATTTTTTCCTCAATACAATGCCAGCCATCACGGTCAACCATCAACAATGCCTGCGTGTTTATCAGCTGCCTCTCTTCAAGGTTACATTAAATCCGAGAAATCTATAGAGACAGCTAGCGCATCAGCGAGCGAACCCTTAAGTGATTGCGATTCTGGTAAATCATCTCCATCCAATTTACAACTTACATCATCGTCGCTGGCCACCAATCCTGGTCGACAACAACAACAAACTCATAGTCGTAAACGTAATCCTTATTCAATAGAAGAACTTTTAAAAAAACCTGAAAAGCGTACGCGTCACCATTACCATGCATCCTCAATTAGCATGAGCAGCATGAGCAAATTAAAATTGGACGCGATGAATAAAATGAGTCCCAGCAAACCGGACGATTGCAATGATAGCATTAAGTCGGCGTCGAGCAGTTGCAGCAGTAGCCGTTTGAGTTGTGTCTGCGAAGACAGTTGTGACGATGAAAGACGCAGTCCCTTGTCAGGTGTCGGCAGCCATCAAACAGAAAACGACGATAATTGTGAAACAGTTGAAGTAGTAAACTAAAGTGCGATCACTTCGATCATTTGACAGAAATGATGATGATGAGAGTGAAACGTATTTAGCGGTTATTTAGTGATTATTTAGCTGATGATTTAATTAACTTAAAATTAATGATTATTTTTGAGATTTATTCTTACGTATCAAACATTTTAATTACCAGTTATTGACTTTCTGTCTTAGTGTAATAAATAGTAAAAATTTTCGGTGTGTGTGTCTGTGCATGTGATGTTGAAAACTAATGAAATAAAAACTTAAAGTTTCAAAAATTTTTCAGCGAGAAATTTAGTGAGTTTGAAAAACGAACAGCCTGGGTTACACTGCAAAACCGGGCTTCGTAAAGACAAATGATGGAGTTAAACATGCCTCGTAGGCTTATTTGGTGCGGAAAAGGAATACAAAGCAGTAACAACGAACACAACCAAGGACCTACGTTGTCGTCAGGGGGCGAAATATAGAAAATTTGTCTTTATTTTCTCGTCGCATGCACCTACAAGCTCCGTCAATAATTACTGGGGCCAAACGTTAAAAAAACATTTTTTGGTAGGCAAGATTGTGTCCCTTCACGTCACTTTGCGCAACGACCCATCTTTCGGCTTGCGACACTGAGTCGTTACGATATCCTTTTGGAAAGCAACTTTCTCATGCCCAATTTCTCATGCAAAAAAGTGAACACACCGCCTTTTCACGTGTTTAGTGTGCCAGCTGCCTCCTTCAACTTCACTTTTTAAATATAAAGGATAGTTTTCAGGATTGTTTTAATATTTCCTGGCGTAATCATTGCTTTTGTGCGTCCACTACGATCAGCATCGTCGGAATCCACTCGGAATGACTCGGTTAAAATTGATCGACAAATTGTTGTTTTCAACGGAGAAGGACTGCAGCAACAATTTTCGAGCCAATGCTGAAAGTGAGTAGCATGCTTTTCCCGTCATAACGCAATGTTTGTCCAACCCAAGAAATTCCGATTCTTGCGCTGCTCGGAAAGTAGCCGAAGGAATAGCGTTACTAAAATCACTATAAGTCCCAAAGAAAATTTAGAGCTGACATGAAGTTTCGAAAGACATCGCTTAAGCCTTGGTTTCTTTTTTATTGCTTTCGTCTTATTTCTTGCCTAAAAATAACATAAAATATTTTGTTAGAGGAGACGTTTACGAGTCAGTAGCAGTCAGTATTAACTGATGTTTTATATTAGAGGTGGCATGATGATAAAGGAATGGGAAATACCAGTGTACATAACGGTTGAATTCGATGGTTTTGACCTCCCCTTACAGAAAATAACAATTTTCCATTTAATAATAACGATTTATTTAGCGTACGCCGACGCTAAGCCTGGAGCGCTCAAAACTGTATTTTCGACCTTCATTACTTTTTGTTTAATTTGAAGAAACCTTCTGCCGAAACCCACTAAACAGAGTCAGAAGCTTGTGGTGATGTAACTCCATCATATCCCAATTGTCGGTTTTGATTTCAATGGTTTAAAAGTGGTGAGTTTGATGTCAATGGCAAAGAACGTCCAGGAGGGCTAAAAAAGTTCCATGACCATGGATTGCAAGACTTATTGGCTGGAAACCTTGCTGCAACTCTCGAAGGAATTCCGAACCTCTTAGAAGTTCACGAATCAATTCTTTCTAGACGTTTACATTCGATAGGAGAGGTCCAAAGAGAGGGCCAGGCGAAAAAAAAAGAGTTTTTATTAGCGTATTGCGACTGGCGATGAAAAGTGAATCTACTACGACAATTCCAAGTGCAAAAAGCCATGGGTTTGTCAAGCAGAGCCACCCACATCGATACCGAAACGGAATATTCAGGGCCATAACGCTTTGCTGTGCATGTGATGGGATCAGCAAATGTGTGTGTGTGCTCCTAAATCTGGTGAGAACTGTTGATGTCTGTTGATGTCAATTGAAAAAATTGAACGATTGAACAAAAAATGGTGCAAGAAAGATCAGCAATAGCGGCTAAAATGACTACCACACAAATTGGCTTAAAATGTTCTTTCGGGCACTTGTTGCAATTGTTGCCAACTATAAATTGTTGCAGCTCGAATGGGAAGTTCTGCCACATCCAGCGTACTCAGCCGATATGGTGCCTCCTTATCACCATTTGTTCAGATCGATCCAGCATGGTTTGGCTGGGACGGGTGCCCGACTTTGAAGAAGTGCGAAATTGCGCCGATGCATGGATCGCTGCCAAGCCAATATAAGTTCTTTCGACGCGACATCGCCATGTTGTCAGAAATATGGTAAAATGTTGTAGAAAATGATGGACACATCGTGTCATTTTGAATTTCGCGTCGACATCGCAGAACTCTCATTGGAATAATACTTGAGGGGTAAGAATTCGTTGATTTTCATATTTCGATCACCGAGGCGACTTTGCTTATCTGTCTAGCTATGCAACCAATGACTATTGTCGGATCAGTGGTACTGAAAACTTAAGAAAAATAGCCGTAGAGTCTCTCCAAAAGCAATAAGCAAAGTTTTTGTGTTTGCAGTACAGTTGGATCAGACATTTTCGAAAATGTTACTGCACTGATGCATTACAATGAAGCCATTGTCTTATCGCAAGACTGGCTGTCTTGTTCGGTTGCAATAGTTGCTATGGATGTGGACGAAGTTTATCTTTAGGAGAACGTTGCTATCTGCTATAAAGCTCGTAAAACAATAGCTTGATTGCCATTACGTTCCCTTGGACCCATTTAGCATCTTTTCAAAAGTTTTCACAAGAAAATTTTGCAGCAACTTAAGTATTCGGGTCTTAATCGAAGTGGAATAAGATCTAGTTTTTAAGCGCAAACTTCTTCACCCACCGGCAGGATAAGGAAAAGTTTAAGATTACATTTTTTCTCTTCGGAAAGGCTTTAATACCACAATTGATATTTCAACAAGCGGACGTACAAAGAGACGGGGTACAGACAGGCAAATGACATTAATATTCCCATCATTTCCGAGGTAAGGAGGGTTTTGCCAAAACCCAATAACGCTTTCAATAATTTAAGCATAACCTGTAAAGTTCTTCCTCCATTGGTGCTCATTATATTCCTAGAACTTACAGAATAGATAGACAAGAGGGAAGAAATCAGTTGAGAAGTATTCATTGTTTGAAAAACGAAGCAAAAGAAAAAGCGGGAAAAGTCAGATATTCATCGACTGACTCGTGTCGCTCTATTTGACGAAGAAAACTTCTGGCCTTTATTTACATAAGCAGCCTCATGTTTACCTAATCTAACAATAAAATAATTTAAATTAATATAAACATTAGATTTTCGCTAGTGAAGGACGGATAACACGCTTGGCAATTATTGCACTCTGGCCTTGTGTGCTTATATAAGATAGGCGAACGGAATACCTTCTTCAATTGCTTAATTTAAAGATTAATGATCATTTATACTTTTATGTCGAATAGTCCGAGGTCAAGACAACAAAAAACGATTCTCCTTTCTTTTTTTTTTTTTGGTTTTCTCAATACAAATGAAATCCTAAATTGATGAGTTTATAGAATACTTGGAATTGAATTGAATAGAACACTTTGAATGATAGGCAAACTTGGCGATTAATTTTTCTTTACAACAAATTAATACAAACAATTTTTGTACAAAAATGTTTTAAACCTAAAAAAAAAAACACTAAAGCAAAAATTTATGCAAATGTTATGCGAGAGAGACTTCATGCCATTTTCAGTTATTGAAATGCATAAATACCGCTTAAAATACCAAAACATACCACTATGGCAAAACTTATTTCACACACAACATACCAACACACAGGCATAATCAAAACTCATGTATACATATATATACATACATATATACATACAATACATACATACATACATACATATATATGGCTGAGTGTGTGTGTGTGTGCATGTGTGTGTTTATGTGTCTGTGTATATACGTGCATGCATGGTAAGTGTTTACAACTTAACTTATTACGAAGTGCAGGAGAAGCAATCTGGTGTTCACCAGAGATCACCAGATCACTAGAATTGCAGTAGCAACAGTAGCAGTGAACAGTGTTTCACAGCCGGTGGTCTGTTAAATCAGTTGTAAAATCACTTGTTATTATTGCCGTTGTTATTGCGGTTTGGAAATGGTGTAAAATCGTATCGAAACAATTGTATGAATGTTGATGCCAACATACCACTTGCTTGGTTAACGTAGCCTTTAATTAACTCGCGCGCCAATGAAGTGTCAACATCATATAAAACATAATAACACAACAAAAACAAAACAAAACCAATAACAATAACAATAACAACAAAGAATAATACAACAACAACAATAACAACTTCTAGGCAAACTGCCTTCATATGCGACCAAGCAGCTTTATGTGTTTCGCTTAACACTTGATATATATTCAATAGTGTTGGTGGTGTTGGTTGGCAGTGCTATGTGATGATAGTGGTGGTTGCCACAAGAGATCTTTTGCTGGTGTTACTGGCGCAGCGTGCGACACTCGTGTGTAGAATTCATAATCGATCATGTGCTTGTTATATAGGTGTACGTGTGTATGTGTGCTTGTATATGTGTGCGTATATATGCGATTTGGTTTTTCTTGCCATTCAAAGGCAGTTAATGCCATTTAGGGTATAACAGCAGCAACCTATACACAGAGAGCCGCAGAGCTACACAAGCACACACAATTATATTGAATACTGGAGGTGACAAATACTTTGTTAACTTCAAGTGTAAGATTGTGTTACATATGAAACATACCTCCATGGAGGTCTAATAAAAGAATTATTTTCCCAGGTTTTCCACTATTGGTGGCATTCGCACAAACACATTAATATACTGTAACAAGAACATGAACAAATTTGGCAGTAGTTGGAGTTGAGATTTAAGAATCGACACTCTCAAGAGTTGGTTACACGGGATGTAGACAATTTGCTGGTGTTTGCGGAACATGCGGAGAGTTAGTGATGCTATTGAATTTTTATTGACAATGATAAATTTATACGTATATATTACATGTGCAACATTTGGCTCGGACTCACTGAAAATATAATCTTTTCATTAAAATTATTCCAAAAAAGTATCTCGCTAGTTATTATATTTTATATGAGAAGGAAAAGAAATCTGCAACGATACCAGTAAACGTTAAGTAAAACTCATAATTTTTATTTATTTCTTCTCATCAAGAGCAAGAGAAAGACATGTGATGTGGGTACGCATTAAAAAATAACATTATAAGCGAGAGGCACAACATTTTTTGTAAGTTTCTTTGCTTCTCCTTTCACCATCTAACAAATAGAAAAGACAAAATTGCATCATGCTTAGCTTCTGTTAACTTTAAGTCGATTCTACCGCTTGAAGATCTAAATCGGACGTTCTGTTGTTACGACATGTTTTTATATCTTTAGCAGGGGCAGGATTGGACACAAATTGGCCATGGAAAGTAGACTTCCTGTGATTTACAAAAATGTTGTTTTATAAATGAAGAACATTGGGGCACACACAGGTTTGGTCGAAAAACGTTCATTACCCCAAAAATATTCGAGCTGGAGGGAGCTAAATTTGCTGTAGTTCGGCAAAAGTGAATTTTCTGGTATCGCGGTTCATGTAACCTTAACTCCCTAAAAAGTGTTAAGACCCATGGCCCGCCCTACTGTGCTTTCGTAAGAACCGGTTTTGCATTCCTCGTACATGCTAGCAATGCGTTGATTTTGTGGTAACTCTATCGAAGTCCGTTCTATGTTACCGAGAACACTGTTCAGAACTTGCAGCTTCAATGGAACCTTTACCAGAAGAATCTTTACACTCCCTAAAATCCGCGGATAGTGCGCAAACTGATCAAAGCCCCTTTTATACACTGCAGGGCGATTCAGTTACTAGCCATATTTTACTACTTAAACATGCTAAGGTTTTGGCTGACTGGTGCGAAACACGGATCCTGTTCTCTCCAAAATATTGCTGATATTTCTACTTCAAAGGCAAGGGTCTGAAAAAGACTTTGTGCCGTGAGAATGTTATGTTTACTTTTTATTGCTTTGTGACCACTAATGTAAGGCCATAAGGAGCACATTTGTATTAATTTGGCTACGAAAAAGCAAGTGGTGTCAAAGACAATCAAAGTATTTGGACTGCAAGTAGATAGCAGGGTAATGCGTGGCTTGTAGGCTTATATTATGCAGTTCGGTGCCTTAATTCTGACTGAGAATGTGGCCCTTGAGAAGGAAAGTTGTTCGATAGGTTATAACTCTCAAAATGTGTGAGGCGGGAGCTGTTTATAAAACTTATGCTCACTATTTGCGCTTTTGAACGCTAACCATGCTCGGAGGTCTGACCAATGCATTGTTTATCTCTTGTACTTTAGCAATAGCGCGATGAAGCCTTCGCACCACGTGCGCAAGCAGACTATTTACGAATTTCTATTATTTTCAGTAAAAGATCTCGCGAAAGGTATTTTCTCATCGGGATGTTATTAACCCTGCATAATCGCTAAAAAAGTCATCCAAGAGAAATGAAAGTTAGGGTTGTGAGACCAATGTCTCTTATGAAGATGTTGCTTTAAATCAACTGCTTACTTAGGTTGGTGCAATACGTAGTTGGGATAGACTGTGTTTTACCTTTAGAAACTTTGACAATTAAGTCGTTCGGTTATCTCAATTTTGCGTACTGTTTCTTCAGAGGACAATTAAGAGCCAGGAAGTACTTCGTCTTGATTTGAACGACCTATTTTCTAGGACATTCTATGTAAAGAGTTGATCGACACTTAAGACGATTGGCCCTTTAATTGACTTCGAAGCGCTGTTTCTTGGTCGTCACATTGCGTGCATATAGACGTCCACTACCAAGTTGAGACTGTTTGATGTAAGCGGCTTCATCGATACAAAAAAGACCACAGGACGCCTTTTGAGAAAAAGTTTTCTAATTTTTTGCTTACATCGTAGGCAAGCGGGTAAGCTTTAAAAGCATGCGCACAAAATTACAAAATAATCATTTCTTTTTTTTATCATAAAATAAAAATTAAAGAGCGCTTTATAAAATTCTTAATGTGTTCCTTGCAAATCCTCTTTAATCGCTTGACTTCTTTTAGTTATTGACACTTCAAGGTAGGACATGCCTGTTATATGTTATATATGTTGCGTGTCTCATGGGAGCCACGTTGTTGTAATTGGCGCACAATGATAGTAATGGTGATTGCACAGGTAATAAAATAGAAATAAATTAGGAAGAAGACAAAAACGAAGAGGGAAAGGAAACTACAAAGCAATTTTGGAAAATACGAGAAGAAACGCATATAATAAGATAAAGAATAGAAACAGAAAACTTGGAGATAATTAAGATTCGGTGGCATTAGTTTCGAATGAAATAAATTTATTTATGCCGCGCTGTTCCAGTGGCAGTAGGTAACAAATAATAAATACGGTAGAGGAAATTAGCTTCCACAACAACTAAAAAACTATTCAAGTTATGTCAGATCGTGTTAAATATTCGAAACTCGTATATTTCGCAGCTACGGCCGAACAGACAAACATTTGTCTCAGACCATGAAAAGCAGCAAAAAGTAAATGCATTTTAAAAAAACGCAACAATTTCAACAGCATACAATCGACATTCATGCATAAGAAATGCTTTAGAAAATATTCAATAAGAATTAAGTAAAAAAAAGCAAAAACAAAAATAAAAATAAAAATAAAAAGCAGAGAAAGGAAGAAGGAGACAAAAGAGAAAAATGAGAGAAACGCACAAATATTAACAAAATGCGAAATTAATAAAAAGCTTTGCCATAATTGTATCACGTATGTGTACGTGTGTGTGTTGTTATACGCATAGGCAGACAGTCAGGCCGAGTCAGGCATCCGTCTAAGCATCCATCCATGCATTCATCCATCTATCATCTCTTAATGTTTTTGCTTCAAATGCAACACGCATTCGCAAGCAGTTCATAAACATCCTGCAACACGATCATCAATTTCATATCATCATCAATGTCGATTATTGTTGTTGTTATTATTGTTGCTCTCACTGTTGATATCGATCGCCTCCGTAATCATGGTTTGGTGTGCGCGTGCGTGTATGTGTACGTATGTACGTATGATCCTTTTCGTTAATATACAAGCACTGAAGCACTGAACGCAATATCAAAAAATTGTTTGGTGTTCGTGGTGTGTATGAGTTGGGTGAGCTCGATTGCCTCGGCTGTTGACTTGATGGAATGATGAGGACGTAGAATAATGCGTTACGAAAACAAAATTCCATGACGACTGACAGCAGTAGAAACAGCAGCCAGCCAGCAAGCAGCACCAAACCTTACCAAATAGCATAAGCAAAGATAGAAAAACGCTTTTAGCAAAAAACGCAATAAAATCTTTCGAAAACGTTTTGCTTTTTCTTCCTCTCTTTCTCTCCTCTCGCTATACCTTATAAAAGATGCTATCGTCACTTTATTTGTTATTGTTGTTGTTAGTTTTTGTTGATTTTTCTTCCTAACGCATTTCTTTCTTGAAATCTTTAGGCGTTACTTTTAGGTCGCTTGTCTATGGTCTACACGGTGTGCGTAGCGTTCCGTTCATGACTTTAGTTTGAGTTTATTGTAAATTTGCAGACAGACGTCGTCCCATGCACAAGAACATGCACACCAATAAAGCGACGACACATACTCCAACAGAATATTTTTATACGGTCGCGCTCAAAATATCAATGAGCTTCAATGGGTTTTTGGGATTTTAAAAACTCCAGTCACACAACCTGCCAGCAGGTAATGCAACAAAACAGCAGAAAAAATAAATAGCTTTTACTGCTGATATCTTTCGCGCCCAAGCTGAAAGAGTTTTTCACCATCGCCATCACCATCGTCATTATCATCAGCACTGCCGTCATTCTCATCCTCATTCTCGTCATTATCATCAATAATATGGAATTTTGTTGGGGATTTCACTTTTTTTGCTCTACACTCTTGCTTGCTGGCCAAATGTTTTTCATTGCGCTTTCTTCAGCTCTCCTGTTGAATGATAAATCTGCGTTGACAATATTTTGCTGGGTTGTGTTGCATGTGATGTCATGTATATTTTGTGTCTTGCATTTCCAATGTTACCAATGTAACAACATTGGTTCCTAGTTTTATTGGGTATGCATGTATGTGTGTGCGTGTGTAAATGTATTCGTTTGGAGTTTTTCTTTAATTTTGCTACTGTTACCGATTTCGTCGTTATTGCTGTTAGGTCAGAATAAATCAAATCCCATCTCATATGTACATCTCTCATACAGTTAATATACTTAAACCTTAGCCGCACTTACGGAGCTAACTATTGAGTTGCGAAAGTACAGCTATTCCCTAATTTCTTGAATTGTTCCTCAAGTGATAAAAATCGAAGAATATGCTTGCGTCCAGTTTCATCCGCATACTAAGTTCTTTCTTTTGCTTTGCTTATTATTTATTCGTTTCTCTTTGGTTTTATCTTTGTCTTTTGACTTTAGACTTTACACCAATTCCCATTACTCTATCTGTTACTAGTTTAATCCTTTTTCGCTTTCGATTTATTCTAGAAAAAGATTCCATCAGTGTTTATTCTCACAATACTCACGATGACGTGGTATGCTTTCCGCTACATGATCTCTCTCATGATATTACCAATTATCACTCGACTTTAGTATATTTTTCATTGTATACCGTTTCACATCTTTCTTACCAAATATCGTAGGTACGAGCATAAGTCATATCTTCCATTATTACTTATTTTTAGCGCTTATTATCAGGTCTTCCTTTATTTTATCTGTTACCATCCGTGGTACAAGGCGTACCGCTGTCCGATATATTTCTCGCTTGGATATATTTATAAGATCGTGATAGACTTTTTATGTCCATAATCAGGCTAAATTAGAGCCACGCCTCCAACAGTGTTATGAGTTATTATTACCAAGGGGGGCTTTATCTAAGATTGCTGTCACGATTTGGAAGTATTGCTCAGTTTCAGTTGTTCTCAGAGCTGAACACATCTGGACATATAAGGAAAAATCTAGTTTAAGCAAATGTTGCGAAATGTTTTAAACGAGATCAGTGCACAACGGAAATTGAGCTTTAGTTCCTAGTAGTAGACGATGGTGCACAATTCTTTATGTTTGATGTGTGTTCGTTATGCCAAGCCTTCACCGATGATACTACTGAGAAGATACGCTACTTTGATATGATATTTTTATCTGTTTCATCATTTCCTTGAATTACCTTTACTCTAATTACTAAAAATTTTCTAGAATTTAGACCTTTTTATCAGTTCAAGCAGTTTCAAGTCTTAAATCTTTTTAAAAGCATTTGTAAAATATTTGTAAGAAACACTGCTTGAAAGATGCAATTGTACAGAGAAAAAAATTATGTGATATGTGGGCGAAAGCATATCGAAGATTGTGGGCTTTGGAAGGAAAAAGAGAAAGAAGAAGTAAATAAAGCAGAGAGAAAGCAAAGCAAATATAAAAGCGGAGAATGCCGGAGTAGAGGTAACGAGATGAGATAGAAGAATGAAAAAAATGAGAAAATAGGACGTAAGAACGAAGAAAAGCTTTACGGATAAAACAATAGAAACAAGTTGTGATCGAGGAAAGGAAAAGGAAAGAAGATTGGAAAGAACAAAGATCGAACGGACGGGAAAATGGAAAGGCAATACAAACAAACTCAAGAAACAAAAGCGAGGAAGTAAGGAAGAAAGCAAGATAGCAAAACAAAACTTAAAGAATTATTGAGCGTACCAATGGAAGGCATTAACGGAAGGCAGGTACGAATGGCGCATCGGAAAACTAAAAGGTTGCAAGTAAGGAAAATTGGAAGAGTGAAAGGATGAACGCATAGAAGAAAAGAAGAAAGAAAAAAAATTCGTTACCACAAAATATCCGTACGAGTGGTCGAGTTGGCAAGAATCGCGACTAACAAGTGAGTTGTAGCGGTTTCAAATCACAATGCCGTAGAGTGCACTTCCGTCGTAGCTATATATGTACGATTGGGCACACACCAAAAACGTCCGACCGTCACCGCATTACGCGAATAATGTATGTCCCCTGAGCGATCGATCATATCAAAAAAAAAAAAAAAAAAACGCAGTAACAACTTTTCGAAGGGTACAAAGATGGGGTTTCTCACAAATTTAAGGGCACTTAGTTAAATTTTTTTTGCACGTAAAACCGTACTTATTGATGTTATCGTAAAAAAAGCCCTAAAATAGTTTATATATTTGAGATACCACATGAACCTGCTAAGGGAAGAATTATTATTTATGAAGCACTAACATTGGAAGCACATTGGAAAAATAACTATTTGAAAAACATTTACGCGTCTTCTCATCGTTCTGAAGAGAAAATCAATTTTGACAAGCGATAATTTCATGTATAAAAGATGTGAAAGTTCGTTGCAAGCATTGGCTCGACAGGTCAACAAATATTGTTATAACCAACTAAAGCTTTATTTAGAAATCGTGTACAGTTGCGTGCAGACATTGATGAGGTATGAATCATGGAAGGGAAGAGATTTGTTAAATTTAAATTCAAAACAGAAGTAAGGCTGGAAAAGCGTCCTTTCGGATCGAGTTGTCTATTGAAACTAACCTCCCCTTTTTTTTTTTTTTTTTAGTGTAAATATTCTTATGAGAAATATGTATGTGCTTGTTATCAGTACCTTATGAGTTAAGAGTGCAAGAGATTGATGTGCTCGTGTGTGTGTGTGTGTGTGCATGTATGATTTTAAATGTCTGCTTATTGATGATGTATGTATATATTTCAAAGTGATTTTTTTTTTTTTTTTGCTTTTGCTACAGATGTCCATTCTTGGCTTTGGACAGATATCATGGCAGAAAATTTATTTTATGGCGGTAATGGTGTTATGTTTTACGCGATTAGCAAGACCAATGTTTTGACATTGCAAACAAAATGTTCGAGCAAATACAACAATAATAACAACAGCATAATAAACAGTAATAGTAAAAGCGACCAAAGAAACCTTCAACTGAAAGACGGATGTATGTTTATGAACGTTGGGCAGCATGCATTAAAGGAAATCAATGTTTATTTACAGTACATTAAGAAAAACGCATTGAAAATCGGAGACAAGCAACAAAATCGAGGATACAAATGCGACAAAAACAGCCCAGCCATGCTATGCTAACAGACTTTAAATCATTGTTAAAAGAAATTGTTAAGCAGAAAAAATTTGAAATGAAAAGTCCTCCCATTAGCTTTCTTGCTTGATTCGATCGATGCCTGACGAAGACGATGATGACGATGGTGAATAATTTTACGAAAATTCTTCTTTGATTTAATTTTTGCTTACTTTTTATATTTGTTTTGCTTACTTTTTTATTTTTCGATCGTTAACTTTCAACTTTTTTCTCTGCTTAAAGAATTACTTTCTTGATCTATTTCTGTAGTTTGAGGTGTCACGGTTTTACAGTCTAAGATAAAAATATTAAAGCGTATTAAAGAAATTTTTTATTATCTCTTCTTCGAGCTAAGATAACTTAATTACCTGGTATTATTGTGTTAGTGTTTAAATATAGTAAAGTGTGTTGTGCATGTTACCGGCAAGTGTTTGTATTTAGTGCGATCTAGATTTATAAAGAATCACTTAACGATGTCATCTCAAATCTTGTCGTTTCTATCTTTTAAACAAATAATTAAACAATTTTTAATGCTTTTCAGTTACAACGCTTCGGACTACAAGTCAAAAGGTTTCAACAAGTAACACCTCTAACCACCGTAGAGAGAAAACTAACTAAAAAGTAATTGATTTCCCCCAAGCGCAAAAGGGTAATTAGTTAGTTAATGTTCTTAAAAAACAGAAAAAACAAAAAAAAGACAACAACAAAAAAAACAAATCCACTTGCATTACTCGTGAAAATAGTAGAAAATGATTTAAAAGAGAAACCGGTACTAATAAAATTGTCGCTGCTTTGTCTTCCGTCTCTTTGACTCTTTTGTTTTTGTGTCCGACCATCCAGCATCATGCGTTTATCTCTTCATGCCTGGCCATTATACTATATAAGTGTGCGCATGTAAGTGAGTCAAAACGTTTTTGTGTGCGTTGTTGGGGTGTTTATCATTAAAATGATTTCGAAGGCATTTTTATGACTTTTATGATTCATTTTATGATTAACAAGTTTAAGTCTTTCTTAAGTGAATTTCTCTTTTTTCCTTCTTCTTCTTCTCGCTGTGCTCCCAATGTTTTCTCTGTCGATATGTCAGCTGAATCGAAATAAAATGCTTTTAAAGAAAATTTAAAAAAAAAAAAAACAACAACAACAAAACAATGAACAATTTCAATAAAAAAATTTATAAAGATAACGTTTGGATAAAAAAACAACAAAAAACTTGATAAAATAAAATTTCGAAAAAAATATTTTCAAAAACCTCGGGAAATTGTTTGCATCAGAAATCGATATTTCCAACTTAAACTCTCCTGCGGAAAGCATTGCAAATAGTACGCTCGCGTACGACATACCTTCTGGATCTAATGCGATGATTACATTAGATTCCTAGGCGCTAGTAAAGCATAGAAATGCATATCGAAGATCATACAAAGGCACACATATAAACTGAAATGACTTAAATAACGGAATAACTGTAATCATGCTGGTCTGTCCCTGCTCTTTTTCATAAACATCGTTGAGTGCAGCAGGAAGTTTAAAAATCTGCAGAAATAAAAGCAAAAGCCATCTCTCTTCCTGCTGCTGCCAAAAAAACCACGTAATATATAGCATTCACAATATATTGTATGATATATCCTATGTGCAAATTGAGATTTTACTTTCCATAAAAATCTTTGGCGCGAAATGGTATAATTCGATGATTGACGATGAACGCGTTTTTTTATTAACAGATACGTTCACATCTTTTAACAATGAAGTGTACGATGAATTAATTTACATAGTCATTTTTGTGTAAATTTCTTGCACAATTTAATATTTCAGCATAAAGTAAATAGCTTTGAATACATTTGTGCATCCTTTTACATCCACTGTTCAGGAGGCATCTTTGAAGTGTCCTTCCGTGGAAAGCATCTAAAAATGCGTACCACACACCGCATATGACATACATATCGGCATAATCGGCATAAAATTCTGTGCCAAATAAGCGCTGCCCGACTATTCGTCCAATCTGATGTCCACTATCTAACCGTACTTTCGTCCATCCGTTTCCATTCATCTATCTGTTCGTCTGTAAACCTGTATACGTATGACTATCTGTCCATCTCCCGTTTCGTTCATTTATCCATCCGTTTACTTGCTTGTGTGCGCACGTTTCTATGCCCATTTGACTGCGTTTTCGTCTGCCCGTTTGTCTGCGCTCATTTCTGCTCGTTTATCCATCTTTACACTTTCTAATTGTTCGACTACCGATGATTTATTCTGCTGATCATCTATTCTTACAAAATTCGTCCAAAGCTTCTTACGATAATGTTACGCTGTGCTTAGATCGTAGGATGAGGACAATTTAAAGCGAATTGCGCAGGGGCTGAAATGATTATGGAAAGCAATGCGAGGTTAGATTATAATAAATTTTAGTAATTATGTTAGGCTTACGAGGAAAACAACATCAACCACATAGTCGGTTTAGTGTATTCCATCTCATTTGGTCATAATGTTAAACCGATACCAGGAAAGTAAAAGCCACACAAGTAAGATCATTGCAGTGGGGCCAATTACTATCATCAACAAATTTTCATCATGAAACATTAACAATTAGGCCTTTTTGACATATAAGAGTTTACATTTCCTGACAATGTTTATATGCAATGGTATCCAAAAAATAGACCTACGTGATTCGAATTGATTTGCTTGTCAATTTAGTGTTGTGAGGTACGTACTATTACTCAGCCAGTCTTGTTGAAAAATTTGCAGAATCCCGTTTTTGTCCATCTAACGACTTTTAAAAGTAAGGACCATTTCAACAGCGTTCGTCCTTGGGTTGAAGTACCATCTTCATTAGTACCAACTTTCATTAGAATATTTGAAAATCGCTGCTTATAAATTGGGCATTGCCATGCACGAAAACACATCAGACGGCCAGAAGGGCAAACGGACGGAGGGACCGCTAAGAAACACTAAGATTCACACACACAATGTACAATTAAAACATTACGCTCAGAATTAGAAAAAAAAAAAACGTAAAAGCTTTTAATTCGGGAATAAGACGCGACGAATTATGTGTAGCATTTGCGTGATGAAAGTAAATTTCGTTCTTCTTTTTTAATAATTTGCGTGAGATCCATTTCTCATTTCTGGTTTCGCGAGCCTCTGAAATTTTTTAATGAAATGGTAGTGGGGATTAATGTTAAAATCGGTCACAATTAATTATTTTTATAGCACGCCACACTTGCTTATCTTGAGTTTATAGAAAAGTGAACCATATTAAGAAAGTAATCAACATCATTAAGATAAGAGCTAAGATCGCATTTATAGTATTATAGTTTCCTTCTATCTCTCTGTCCAGCGAACTTGTTGAAAATAATCTAATCTTTATTGACTGAATTTGTTTTTGTTTTTTTCTTTTTAACAATCAAGAATACAACAACTTCTCCAGAATTTTCTCAGTGTGCTTGTTTAACGGTACGTATATGCGGGAGAATTCATACCTTACTTGTTTGTACACGAGTCCGCTGTAATATGTATGTATGCAACGAAGACAGAATTGCAAAATAATTTACTTCATGTAGGCGTGCCAGCGGAGCCATCGCGACCTTTCATGTTTAGACTGGCTATATAACTTACGTAAAGCGTAATAAATGTAGAAACCCTTTTCTTAATCTGTTTCAAAAACAAGTAAAAACATTATAATGGGCAATGACCCTCTATTAAATACCCTGCATCACCCTACAATAATTCATATAACGACATTTCAAATTAGGCGGTTTTATGAGAGGTGGGGCAAAAAGTGGTCCGATCCAAACCATTTTCCATTTTCGATAGCGTCGGCCTTTGGCCCGAAACTTGCCAATGTACAGAATTTCATCAAAATATCTCAAAAGTTATGGCCGGCTAAATTAAATCAGAAAGTGATTTTGAATCGATCGGTTTAATAAAAGGTGAGTCTGTATGAAGTCCTTCTGTGTGTTACGTACGTCCGTACAAACTTAATATATTCGTGCACCACAAGTGGTGTAGGGCGTAATAATGAAAAGTTTTATTAGTCCCTCTTAGATATGCAGGGGGAGAGTTTTTTGCCAACAACACGGATTTGGAACATTTCTCATAATTGATATTTTCTAATTTGGCCTTGTTTGCCATACATACCTCTGCGCTTCGTAATTTTTTATGTAGAAGACAATCGAAATATTTTATGAAAACATGACTCAAAATCTAGCGATAATCACAGGATTTTTTCGCAATATTGCACCGGCCATTAGCAATATTAACAAATTGTATTTTACCGAAAAAGTCCTACGATGGTCTCGAAAGAATCATATTCGGAGACTGGACTAAAGGACCGAGTGTAGTACGGTAAGCTGGAAAAATGCGGTTTCGAGGAAAAGACATATTTGTAAGATTTTTGAAGATTTTCTCAAGAAAATAAATGCATCAGCTTTGAAATTAAATGTCCTGTACTCTAGTAGAAATTGTAGCACTATGTACACTGGAAATGATTGTGTGCGAATCACAGCGATGTTTTTTACCTAAAATGTTCCTAAATTTTTGTACCGGCTCCGAGCAATATCTTTTATGGAAATACACATTCAAGCTTTTGCCTTTTACGAATACAACTTTGGGCAGGTTACACATATTTTTTAATTTTTAGCGTCAATTACGAGTGTGTTTTGTACTAGATACCAGTCATCCATATCAAATTTCACATCTATTACCGTTTGAAAGTATACAACAAACGTATACAACGTACGGACAAGCAAACGAGCGCGACTCGCAATTTTAGTCAAGCTGGCGCTTCTACTTGTAAAAAGCAGTTCTATGAAAATTAAAATCTCACGGAAAAGGGGAAGTGTTGAAAATAAGTGTAATTCTAACCTTAGGTAGCGCTAGCAAGCAAAATCATTAATAAACCTACGGATGAACGGACCGACAGACGGACATACGAACACGCTTAACTTACCTAAGTTAATACTGCACGTCCCACCCAAATGCATACGAATTCTTCGAAATTTATTATGTGTTTGTCTAAGCGTAGCAAACATTTATTGAATTTATTAGCGTCCCGTGGTAAGTGCGAAAATTTCAATATTTGTTGTGAAAGTTTGTAAATGTTTTCCTTTTACACTCTTTTGTGTATAGTAGTGGTAAAAAAAATATTTGTAAAAAAAGAAAACAAAAGGAAAGAGAAGAAGAAGCATTTTAAGAAAAAAAGCTAATTGTTAGTGCTTAAGTCGTAAGTTCGTTTTTTAAGTCTTTTGTTTTATTTTAATGTAAACGGTTTTTATTGTCATTTAAATAAATTTAAAGTGCATTTAACACGTTTCCACATGCGGAAAAGTTTAGTTCAGCCTCCGAAGAATTTCAAAAAATAAAGGGAAAACTTAATGAATGATGACATTGCCTGCTACTGCAGCACATCAATGACAGGTATGTATGTATATAAATCAATTACCGACTGGGTGTAACAACATAATGCAACCGAGTTTAATGATTTTCACATTAACATCCACGAAAGAAAAAGAGGAAAAAAAGGCGACTGTTTAACCATAAAATTTATTTAATGAGTATGTTGTTGCTTTGACGTGTAATATCTTCAGTGATCGCCTGTTGCTTGCGCAGGAATTAACGGCGAAGAAGGAGGCTAAACACGATACGATATTCTGCCCAATGTGTTGTTACATTAATGATAAACTCCGAATGGAGATTTTGTGGCCTAGCTGTGACACAAAGATTGCTGCTGTTAAAAATAATGATGAGTTTCAGTTCTGTCATCAACCAGCCAACCAACCAACCGATCTCTCATGTAGTTGCGAACCACTCATTTTAAGTTCAGTTTAGTTGAATTTCTTCTTCAATTTAGTTAAAGGAGTTTATTTTTATGACTTTGCTTCTCTTTTTTTTATAGGTTTCATTGTTACCGAGAAAAAAGACGGAAAAATAGAAATTGTTGTATATATTATCTCTCTGGGATATAGAAACTCTCGGTAATTTTTTTTTTTTTTTTTTTATCATAGGTTAATTGCTAATCATTGTTAAAGGGGCTTATCTTAAAGGTTTCATTATAAATAAAAGAACAACAACAGCGACTAACGCTAAGGCTGTAATCAGTTGTTTTATACCCGCTTTAGGGTATTAAAATAAAATTTTAATGGATTTACTTTTTGTTATAGATGTTTCTTTTTTTTTTTTTTTTAAATTAATTTAAAAGAATTTAGAAGAAAGTGGAAAGAAAACAACGGATTTATAGAGATTTTCTTGGAAAACTGTTGATTAATTTGTAAAAATATATTTTGAAAATAAAAAAGAAAATTTGAAATAAATTTTAAAAACTTTCTAACGATAATAAATAAATTAACTTAGATTAGCAAATATCTATAATGAAACGTTTATGACATAAATTTTCTCCACTTAAGTCATCTGAGTAAATTTGAATCAAAAAATATCGTTTATTTTCCCCTTCAATATCCTTAAGGTGACTGAAATTAGCTACCCTTTATAAAGGGACACAAAAGGGAACCCATAACAGGACTACTTACGATGATTACACAAAGAGTTTATGAAAAAAGAAAAAAAAAAAACAAGGAACTGTCAAGCATTACGCAACACCTATAATTATATTTTCATTATGACAAAGCACGCACACATGTCAAGACGATCATAACTAACGGTTTGTGTGCTGTGTGAGGAATCCTTCGAAAGGATACCCGCAGCAGTTCTGCTAAGGTTCTGTTATAATAAAGACTAATTTTGAAGCATTCCTTACTACATGCTCGTATACCTGCTCTGTAAGGCTTTATTTACTTGAAAGCGAAAAACAATTGAGAGAAAAGTGAGGGGTGTTTTCTTTTTTTTATATACAATTTTTAACAGGAGGAACCATTGAAGTCACCAAATTTAATGTATTTTTTACTTTTATTTTTTTTTGTGCAACCACAAGGAATTTACTTTGAAAAAATATTTGGCGCGGGCGATATCAAATAAGCAGGATAATGCGGGTAAGATCAAAATTACATGACAACAAAACAGGTGATGTTTTCGTACACAATTTGCTTACGCCTTAATGAGACTGACTTTAGTGCGGACGCACATGACAGCCAAGGCGTGCAGGCTCGCGAAATCACTTTTATTACTCATATTAATTTTAAAGATGCCGAGGAAGTAAACGATGTAAATTCGTTGGAATGATGCCGAATGAAAAAAAGGAGAGAATATTAACCAAATAAATAGGTATTGAAAATTATATTCGCCAATGCCGAATATGTTACATCCACCGCCTTTAACCTAACAAAGATCGAAAACGAGAAAACTGTACTATCGCTCTCTCTATAATATTGAACGTGTGTGGATGATTGGATCGACTTTTGTAGAATAGTCGTGGAAAAAGCGAAAAGAACCCAGTATGCAGAGATGTTCTTAGTTCATGTTCCACCAAATTTTGTGGACGAGACAATGTTTACCACATACACTACGCAGATAGGCAGCCGGACAAATGGACTGAATTTAACGCTGGTTAACATTGGGTGTATTTTTTAGGATTTACCTTCTGAACCGTGCAAAAGTTTTGATAAAAAAATGAAATTTTCATGCTCTGCAATATTGAATGGGCGTGGACGATTTGTCCTCATTGTCTTGCAGGTATTTGTGACCCAAGTTTTCGAAAAATAAACTTATGTCGGATCATTATTTTGCATCAATTTGCACCGTAAAATATAACAACAAAGTGGCTTTTTCTGTCATATTAGCGTTTATTCTTTGTTAGGACATTTCTCAGGAAAAGGGTTAAAAAATAGTCGCATCTCACCTGAATGTTTTACATCCGCTTAATATTAAAAGTTTAAATCCTTGTTCAGAAATAACAAAAGTCGTCCATTTTCTTTATTTAACGCTTATGCGAAATAGGGCGTTGTATGCAGAATGAACATAAAAATGTTCCGATCCAATCCATTTCACAACTCCCCAGAATACTTCTAATTTTTTAACCTATGAGTTTTACAGATTATTAGATGGATAGGCATCAGTACACAGTTCGTTTACATTCTTGAACCGATTCATAAACTAAGCCCGAATCAACAAAAACTGCCGCTGTTAGATCAGGTCTTTGCGGTAAGCCGCACAAACTTATATTGCTATTGCATTGTAAAGTAAAATGATCTATAATTTAACTATGAGAGGAATGGTTTAGAAAAATCCAAAACTATAATTAACAACAAGTAACAACACTATAGTAGACGACGGCGCACTATTAAATGTGTTACCCTACAGTTATTCACATAACGACTTTCCAGTATAAGGCTTTATATAGAAAGTGGTGAGCGTTCGTTTTTGGTCCAAAAGCAAAAATCATCAAAATATTTCAAAAATTGTAGCCAAGAAAGCAAGACGGTCAGACAGATAGACACGCTTAAATTAAATGAGTAAGTGATTCTGAATCTATCTGTATTATAGAAAGTGACTTTGTCTTAAGTACTTCTTCTTCTATGTGTTGCAAACAACCGCACAAACTTAATATATCTTTGTCCCAAAAGTAACGTAGGGTATAAAAACTGTCATTTACTGTATTTTATTTCAGGTACTTTTCATCGTTAGTCTGTATTTTCTGTTACTTAATAACTTCCAAAAAAATTCCTCTTTTGAATCGCCAGAGCGTACGCGTTGTTCACGCAGCCCAAGTAATAAATCGAAACAAGTACCCACCAGAAACCGTTATATTTCGAAAATACAGCGCTCGGTATTACATGTGTCTGTTCTGCGCTCGCCACTTTTTCTTTGCTTTGCAAGACTTGGCCAAGTTGAAAAAATGCTTTTTCAAAAATCAAATCGGTTGACACACTAACGGAAATTCTTAATTTCCAATGCCGTGGATTTCGCTTTGGGAAATTTCATTAATGAAAGAGTCTTTTGCAAGTGGTTGTACCAACGTCCCCCAAATTTTCCAATGCAAATAAATGCAAGCAAAAGTTTGGCTCTGAGAAATTTAGTGTCCTTGTCGTACATAGACAGTGAGTGAGGGGTAGGAGCAAATGTTATTATAAATCTAGGATCTTGTGTGCAAAAAAATAAACGACATTTAGATCAACGTTTTTTGTATATTGCACATACATAAACTCGTCCCTCTTTGCTTGTATTGAACTTTCAAACGAAGGATATTTCCTTCAAGTTGTAGATTAGTATCTTATGTGGATTCTTTTAAGCATAATGGTATGGTTACTTGTGAACCACGCTCCCCTTCGGAAATTTGTTCTATGACTATTCACTATGGAAATATATGTTTTCTATGCTGATTTTTTGAGACCCTCACATTTTCCCAACAACGAAGTGTCGACGTGCAGACGGGAATATAAAACTATATAGATTCACTCTCACGATGACTTAGTGCACACGGGAGAACAAACCTAATTGAGCTCTTCGATCTTTGGAGTAGTAAGCAAAAAAATTATACTTCTCGTGTGCAGGTATTATCACAGATATAATAGGCACAATAATCCATTGTTACTTGCACGTCCCCGTCTCAATTGGGACGTTTTTTTTCTTATGTCTTAAATAAACGCATCCTTTCATAGGTTCAGTAATCTTGGACAATAGAAATCTTCGTTAATCGTTAAGTTTGTGTTGTAGTCACCCTCCAAAAATTATTTAACATATTTACGATCAGATGGGATTTACCAGCATATTCTATAAAATAATTACGTAAATGTGTTACGAGTAGAGATTAGGTAAAAAGCTGCTTTTTGTTGTTATTAAAAATTATTCTTGTTTTAATCAACGGAGTAACAAAGTTTACAGTGCACAGTTCCTTTTTGTTTATTACTTCTATCCATTCTTTCGTTTAGAAATTTTGCAAAACAAAAACGGATAGCGAGTGGGACAACCGGTAAATCAAGCATTCATAAGCATTTTACAAGACATCGATAGCAATTTGTTTATCGTTGTTATTTGTCCAAATCATAACTAAGCAAAGACAAACACCTTTATTTCTTTTTAAAAATATTCAGCAGATGGCGCTAAGACAATAAGTTTAACTTGAAAGATATGCAAAAATGCAGGAATTTTCAGTTACGAAAATCCGTTTTGAAAACATTTTGTTCACTTAGTTGAGATTAGATGAATTTTTGGAAATTAAGTGCATTTGAAGAAATTTATCAAAATTACAATTAATGGTGTTGTCAGTTCAAGAGTTCTGTAGTGCTTTGGCAGTGTTAACAAAAATACATATAGTTTCGAGGTTAGTTAATATTTTTCTTCATTTTTTATAACACATTGCCAAAGAATTTCCGGCACTAAGTAAGAAAAACATCTTTTTGTAAAATTCCTCTTTACTCGTCCACGCGCAATAGTAGCGTAATTAATTAAAAGCTTCTCCAACATTCCCATACCTTTTTACACTCTATATAATTTATGGGGCAGGACATCATGAGTTTGCGCGCCTATTAAGGCAGGTTCACCTTTTATTACACTGCTCGATTCAAATCCGCCTTCTGAATAAGCAGCCAAGAGGACATATTCTCTCTATCACTTTTTCATAGGTTAAGTCGTAACATATGCCATAGTTTTTCCTTCGAAACTTAAAAGGCAATAACCAAAAAAGGCAAATTTTGCCAGATTTGAAGATATTAGCTATTCTGCAAGCCCTACCTATTATTACAGGGTTTTGGAACCGCTTTTCTTGTTGAATGAACAAAGCCATATTCAAACTGTTCTGATAAGTCATTTTTAAGATGTGTTGGATACTTCCCAGCCTTCTTTTCAGCAAGATGTTTAATCTGGTTCAGAAAAAGCGAAAGAACAACACTCTAAATGAGAATCGTTTGATAGGTTTTAGTCAAGCTTTGTGGGTAAGAATCATTATATCATTAAGTAACTTAAAATATACTCATTGTTACAAGTAGGTTCGCGTATCGAGAGACTTTCAGTAAGTAAACTTCTGCAGCTAAACGATGAGACGTCTAGCCTTTTTCCCAAAAATTGGAGGTTTTTCCCCAAGCGAATCGAAAGCAATTTGCTTGTCGAAGGAATCCCTGCTGGTTATATATAGCCCAACATCTTACCGACTCATTGGGACGACTGTTGCATGGACATGCGTCTGAGAGCGATTGGAAAGAGGTCGGTATTTAAGAATGTTTTTGAAAAGTTTTGACGTTCATTGTGGATTCGACAGGATTGCGAGCCTTTGCAGTTATTTCTATCATAGCAAAGTGTATGAAATACAAAACTTGCACCTCAGAGAGGGCAAAAGCGGCAGGCTCTAGCATAAAAGATTCCCGGAAAAAGAATAAAGCAGAATATTTAGACATCACGGGAGAAACTAATAAGAAAGAATTCAATATAATGGGATCTAAACATATTTGTATATAACCAACTGGAAAATCTTAAAGCTTCTTTTCACAGCAGTCTTTTCAAAACGGACTTTAAACAAAGTGCTTTGAAGAATCCTCCTTCTTACCCTGCAGTAGATTAGCTAACGACATTTTTATTTCTGATAATTGACTCGTGCCACGTCGTTGTTTGTAATTAATGGATTTATTTATTGAAAGTAGTAATGGAAGTAAGTGGAAGAATAAAAGCATATAATTTTGCAGTGACGTGACATTACGTGATATAACGTGATAATTCAATAGCTGAATTGCACAAACATGATAGAACAAAACAAACAAATGATTCGTTTGAATTCATTCCCGCAATTCAAAGCAATTAATTTAAAATCAGAAGATTCGTTTGTGTAATAAAAATAGAAAAAAATTTTATATTTTACTTATTATCTCCTACGCCTGCAATATATTCTTTATGAAAAGCGTAGAGACTCTCTTACATCAAACAGTTGGATGTTGGATTAGAGCAGTTCCTATCGAACGTTTATTTATTCTGTTGAAAATCATAGAGTTTGACGGTCGATACGAGTCCATCGCTTTAGCCTCAACCTGCGTAAATTTTATTCTCCCACCTATTGAAGCGTATGTCGAAACTTTTACATTCATGTGCTACATAATGCAGCGAATGGCCAGAAGAGGTCGCTTGAAAATCATTCCGAAAATCGTTGCTATTATCAAGATCCTTTGCCTTTCCCGCACATCCAAACGTGCTTTCCCGAGCTGTAAAAGCTATTTTCAATTTCCGCTGCGCCATTCCCATCCCCCCAAGTGGTGGAAATTTGTACCATTTATTTGTTATTGGATTGTAACTTCCTGCCACAGACCACATAAATAAGTTCGTTGTAAAAACAAGCCCCATAACAAGAACGATCGATATGGATACTTGAGTCCATTCCCCAGGAATCGGGGCTCTTCCAATTGTCAGGTCCGCTCATAGCATACATAAATTTGTTTAGTAAAAGTGCACATAGTGCAGTTTACGCTCCTTCGTTGGCGACACAGTAAATACTTCAGAAATACTCTAATAATACTCTTAAAGCTAATGTTTCGCGTTCCACAGACATGAGGTAAATGCGAGTTAACGAGCAACTGGCACGCTTTATTTTTATACATTCTGCAACTGGCACGCTTTACTTCCGCAAGTCGACGAGTCGACTTCTCTCAGTTATATAATCACGTGATAAGTTTATATGTATGTAAAATTGAATAAATATTTTTCGAAAAAAGCACAAGGCGTTTCGATGAAAATGAAAAAAAGATTTTTTATCTGATTGATTGAAACAGTATATGAATTCTGCACATAAACAAGAGCTGACGTCATTTAGTACATGCAGCTTAAGAATTTCATGGATATCATTAGAGAAAGGAAGAAGAAGACTAATTTACCCCCGTCTTGCATTAAATATATTTTAATATGTGTGTTATTTTTTATATATGTATTATAAATTATATCAATAAAATGTTCCCAATGTTACCCAAAATACGGGTAAGGTTTACCAAAATAGTACGCGCCGTTGGAAACCATATTTACTTCTTTACTTCTTTTCTTCCTTTCGGAAAATGATCAATCGGTTAACAGACAATGCGCCAATCAACATATGATATCAAGAATGTCTTCCTTCTACTGCTTTATGGCTTCTTGTACTTGCTTGACGAATGCCGAAAAAAACCACAAAATATATAGTGAGTGCAAGGTGTGGTAGGCATGTTGGTTTAGAAGAGAGAGAGAGAGAGAGAGAGAGAGAGCGAGAGAGAGGGAACGAGCGAGTGTATTGTGTGACAAGGAAACGCAATGTTGTGTTATGGTATTTTGCGAAGAGCTGTCGAGAATAGTGAAGAAGTTGAGAAATTGGCGATTTACTAGAACTCAAACGGAATATACTTTTCTTCTTAAGAGATGTTGAGCGGGCTTTCAACAGATGATTCGCCGCGTTAAAGTAGCAAAAGCTTTACGCGAACACGTTGTACTGCACCTGAGTGAGTTTAAGCGACTGGTTGAAGCTTGAAGCTTGTTGAAAGTAAGCTGGTTATTAGTTGATGATATTGGTAAATGGAAGCTGTTACTAGTGTGGTTAATATTTGCAAATATGCGGTAAGGACAAAAAACATACATATACACTACATACTACTACATACATTATTGCATGCAGATTGTATTTGCAAAAATTTCATTTTTGCTAAGCAAATTTCAATAAGTCTGAAGCTTTACAGCTTTCATCAGTATCGTCGGATAGGCGCTTCTGCGCTTAAAAAAGTTGCATTGAAAAATAAAACCTTGAAAGCAGGGCTGGAAACGACGAAGTACATTATGTACAGCTTGGACTGACTTCTTTCACACCTAGCACTAGTTCCAAACAAGACCGAGGAAGATTTCCTACTTAATTGATTAAGGCTTAGCACCTACGGTTCGCCGAATCATGAGTGGACTTTCTTACCTGTTTTTTTCTTCATCCAAATGAACAAACTCGAAATTTACATAAATCGTTCATTTCGCGATTAATCATGTGAATTATTTTGAATTTAAGTACATGATGACATACGATTTTTAATCGGTTTTAGCGACGAGGTGCTGTCTTCTAATCATTTAAATTATATAATATACCAGTGATAAAGCAAATATAGCTTTGGAAAGGAACGTAAAAAGTACGCTTCAAAACATCCATCGACTAGTGGTATGATTCGACGACTCTCCTATGAATTTGATCTGTTTAGTGTTTATTGCTGCTTGCCCTCAATGTTTTATTTATTTTTTTGGTTTTTTGATAGACTGGAGGATATTTTTGTCAAATTATTTATTTTATTTTTCCTTATGTTCGCTTTTATGTTATTTACCGTTATTTTAGCAATCTTTTGTCTATCTATTTAATTTTGTTTTTCTTGTTATTCCTGTTATGCACAACATTCTCTTTTTGCTCCTTTTTTCTTCTTTTTTCTTCTTTTGGAAAATGCGAAAATGTACGCGTACATAAAATGATGATGTCAAATTTACGGTCGTGTGGACTTGACAATCGTCGTGTGCAAATTGACAATGCGCATCAACTGAGAAATCATAAAAGAGTCGCATTAGCAATGAGGATAGCAAACCAAACACAAGCTCATATATAGCGCTGTGATTTTTTCAATTTTTCAGTGCATTTGATTGTTGTGCAATTTGCTCACTCACTCACAAAAATATTTTTATGTTTTCACAAAGAAAAGCCTTTGTCATGAAGAAGAACAAATTTATTCATCTGTTCAAAGTTTTCTGGTACAAGTCCAGAGATTTTCGCCGAAGTGTATGGACAATACAATGACCGTTGATGTCATGAATATACCGGCCCCGTCTCATCAGTTTTCGTAAGATGGTAAAAATGACACTTTCTGTCGTACAAAAGAGGAGGTGCTTTTCGTATAAATTTAGTATGGGTCAGTATTACTCAGCGATTTTTGGCAAGAGCTTTTAAAAGTCGTAAATTCTGTTGATATAACGAGTATTGAACCACAAGTCAAAACGATGAGATCCAATCCATTCTCAATAGGTTTCGTCTACGGGTCAATGCATTTCAGTACAAAAATTTTTTGTAAATATTTCACAAATTTCTACGTGTGACCTCGACATTAACATACCTGAACAAACCTTGCACAACAAATATATACTGGTTGGTGCAATAAAAGAAGAATGTGCCTTAACTTCTGCCGGATGTGACACCTTAGTTTGTAGCTTTTTGATGGCACGAGATACACACATCACTGGGCATTATGTTTAATAAATTGAATTATTGAAGGGGAAGAAAAAATTACACGTGAGTACATTACATTGCTGCCAGTAATTTCGATGCCAATCCTACACCGAATAGTGTATACTTATCCTTAGAGGATGGATTGAGAAAAGAAATTTCCGCAAGAGTTCGGCTCATTTCCATGGTGATGTAATATGTAATCTTCCTAAAAACACTACTCTGTTCATCACAAAACACAACGCATCACAATAGATATATTTAACGTAATGTGTAATGTGTAAGGCTGTTTTTAGGACTTTGAAGCATATCTTTACGTGGCATGACCCCAAGTGATATTATGTGTTAAGTTCCTTGGGACATTGTATTCAATAGTTAACGAGATACACATGTACTCCATCACATATCACATTACGAGATTCTTATTGGGCCATGTCATCTCAAAATCTCTAGAACAAAGAAAAATGTCGTGAGAATAAACGAAAATAAAATGAAATAAGACAATAATTGAAAAACTCGGAGAGATCACCTCTCGCGGAGGGATCATAGTTGCCTGGCACACGAGCTCGTGATAACACGAAAAACACACATATATATATAAAGTATAATATGTATAATACGTACATATCTACATGCAAGCTGACGGCCAATTTTATTAAGCTTCGAACAAGGAACTTCGTCGTCATCTGTTCTTGATTCGCTGAGTAGTAGAGGAAAAAGAAGACCTAGAAACGGGTGAGCAAAAGCTAAAAAGAAAAGTCATTTCTCAACTGCTCTGCGCTGTTACTTTCTTCCCAAATATTTTGTCGTTCTCCGCTATTGTCAACGACTCTCCATGGGGCGCGAGCGCGTTATAATACGCAAAACTTTTATAACCAACAAGCAAGCTAACCGCCAACCTTATGACGGCTCAAACGTAAAACTTCACATCATCCTTGAGTCTTTTATTACTCAAGACGGTGAATCAGCTGCGGGGCAATCACGTAACTGAAAGTTAGAATTCACTTTCCCATTCAACCGTTTAGCAAAAAGAATTGAAAACCAAAACGAGAATTCAATTTTTCATACGTGATTACCCTCCTGTTGCTGCTTTGCGGAATTGCCGATAACGTAAATGAGATACGTTTGCTTACTTTCATCTAGAAAAGTACGCTAATGAACTCGGCTTTGTTTTTTCAATTGAATTGGAACTAAGTCCTCGCAGCGAATTTTTGATTCAAGTGCGATGGCGAAGCGACGTTGGTTGAATTTGTCATGAAAAAGTTTCGAACAGCAAGAAAGAAGGTGCGAGAAGACAGATGATCATGAGATAAAAGACAGGAGTTATTGGCTCACAAACTTGCACATAGTCTAAGGCACATAATGCATGACGCTCAAATGTACTTGTTTGACCCGACATAAGATGTTCATAGGTCACATTAGTTCTGGAAAACTAAGTCTTACTACTTTTCAATTCCAGTCAAAGGACCTAAAAAGTGGTTATTCAACAGCGATTTTTAAACAGTTATTGTAAAAATTGGTCCCAAATTATGTCTAGCTGATGAATTGACAAGGTTTTTGACGACGTACTAGTCAAACTAAAAGTATGTTACAAAAATATATTTTTTTCAAAATAATACCTAATGTTCAGCATTACTTCTCCTAGTTTTAGGCAGAATATGGATTCACTGTATCTCCTAAATTAAGGTAACTCTCTCGAAATTGTTGAAGGCTTAATATTTCTTGCTCCTGGGATATTTAATTTTGCTTTACATTTGATATAATTGATAGCGCAACATTTCGTTTCATGTCGATAACAAACTCTATAACTCGTATGAATTATTGGATGAACTTTTGTTCGTGTTGTGTACCCAAGGCATCCATTTTTTAGTTGTGGTCATAAAAATGTTAGCTCTGCTCGCACAGACAATAAGTTGTCGATGGAATTCAATGCTAATCAGAAGAAGTAATGCTTGCGTAGATAGCGGTGAGGGCGTTGCGTCCCAAGCTCAATGTTGCTAGCGTTTCCTGATCGTGTCTTGTCGTAGCAGACGAAACTTCGTGATGATAAAAAGTCACAATATCACAACTACCCCCGTTTTTCGACTCAATTGCGTCAGTTGTTGTTGGCAGCGTTAACTTGGCGATGATTATTACATTATGAATTGCTAGCTAACAACCACAAACGAGATCGCAATCGATATTCAGCTTTAACTTCCCTGTTACCATTAACCATTTGGGTATAGTAACGCGTAAACTGCTTAACAAATATCATGGTTCATCAGACGTGTCCTTCAAGTTGAACAGAAAATCCGCACTTCCTACAAATGTCTGTTTCCGGCACAGAATCAGACCTTTACAAGGATGACGAAAACTATCCTTACAAGCAGTGCATGCGGATGAAAGACTCACACGGTTATTTAACCCTAGTGTACCAAACCAGCGCCCGCCACTCTTGGAAGACAGCGAGAACTTACAAAGTCCCAATATATATTTTGGACTCCCAGGGATGTTTGCCAAGGACTCGTTCTAAAAACTTTCAGTAAATTGTGTCTAGTTGATGTGTTTGCTATTGGCCCACGTTGGGATAGCTTAACATTCGCTGTAAAGTAATTTTTCTCTTTTTTAGACTACTAACGCAACTAACACCTTCTTCTCAGATATCTTTTGCTGGCATTTGTAAATCTAAACTTGTGCTCCACAATCATTAGGGAAGTTGCTTTAGCTTTGACCCTAAGACCGACATTCAGATCCATACCTTCCCGAGTTAATAGATTGGTTATCACTACCATGCCTTTGTGGTCGCGATATCTTGTAACGCGATTCGTCACTAAAGATGATTATGAGAGGTGTCTATCGAATTGGTTTCGAACGTGTTTTTGCCTTAAAAATCCTTAAATTTATTCAGAGTTTATTATTTTTTCCTTCTCAAGGTAAGTAACTGTTTTGTGTATCATCTAATATTACATTCAACTATTCAAACACTTGAGATGGGTAATTAATTATGTCGTAAAGTACCAGTACCGGTATTAGATAAAAGGCAACATCGTTTCAGTTTAACTTTCGTGTATAATTTATTTTATTTTCTCTCGATTAAAAAACTTAATCAATGCTAACAGACATATGTGAGAGGCTTTTAAGATAGATTTCTAAATTCTACATATTATTAATTATATGTACAGTCATGCATACATATAAATGAGTAGTATATAGATTAGATATATACATATATATGTGCTGTTTAAGTATTGCTTTCGTTTATGTTGAAATTGTATAAAATCTTTAAATAATTATACATAAAAAATATTTGTTCGTTACAACGGATCGTAGTGGAGCAAAGGAAGTCGAGAGATGAGGATTTTATTTCGTAGAGTAGTGTGTGCAATGGTGCCGTCACTTTTAGTCGGGGGCAATAGCGTGTGTGTATGTGTGTGTGCTTGATAGGGTGTGTTAAGGTGGAATAAGAATGCATGGCACACATTTTATTTATTTAGTTTCCTCGTATTTTAATATTAACTTAAGATTTATCAAGGTTTAGTTTGTTTTGCTTTTAGTCAAAAAGATTAAAAAGAATTAAAAAACTACGTCTAACTTAGTAGTTAGGTTATCACAGTTGGAACTTAATTTTTATACGCTTAACATAGAACTTATTTTCTAAAAAAAATCTTTTTTATTGTTATTATTATAATTTTTATAATTTTTGTTTTTTTATCTGTTTACTGTTATTATTTTATTTTGCTTTATACAAATCGTAGCCATAGGCTGATTTTTAATTTTTAAATAAGTTACCACAGTCTTTAATTGTTTTTGTTGGGATTTATAAAGATATTTATGAAACTGGAATAGATCTTAAAGAAGAAAAGACGTGGCAACTAAACAAATGCACTAACGGTGTTTGGTTTTAGAATAAAACGAAAATATACAAAACTCTTCACGCTTCACGCGTCACTGAACATCACTTAGTTGCTATCAGACAATTAATTATAAGTACTTAACTACATATGCGTATAAACAATTTAAAATTTTCTTAAATAAATTAGTTTTTCTTTGTTACTCATAATAATGCAGGCACTTCGAGGTTCTTATGCTAAGCTAAAACATTTTCAATATTATATACAGTGGCGAAGAGAGCAAAGTCATGTATGGAGAGTGTAAAGAGCGAAAAAGCTAACAAAGAGAGAGAGATAGAGTGCGCAAGAGAGAGTGAAAACGGGAGTGGGAGACAGAGGGAGATTAGGCTTTTACGGGCAAGATTACTTAATATTCTGCTTCTGGCAGTGATTTCTTCTCTCTCTCCCTCTCTCCCTCTCTACTCATTTTCCTTTTTTTGTTTGAAATCTCTCTCTTGCCTCCTTTACTCTCAAACTCTCGTCTCATTGCGGTGCAATGGTTGCAATTCTCGCTGGGTATCATTATAATATTCATGATCTGAACTTGTAGGCTCCGAGGGTGCTATTGTAATTTCCAAGATAGTGCTTTGATTATCATGTGCATTATTGTTCACCATCAGCCCCGTTCTGGGTACCATAACTGGTATGCCCAGTGTTTGGGTGGGTATTGGTGCCTCTTGATCATGTACTAAATTGGCGGTTGTATTTAACAGATATTCGGGATTATCTACACTGGCAGGCACTCCAATCAAGTCCATGTAGCCCCCTGGCGTCGCGCACATGGCATTGTTAACGTTAGGATTATTATTATTGTTATTGATGTTATTATGATTTAATCCGCCCGTAGCCGAAACTTGGCAAGTAGGCATTAAATAATCATCTTCATCTACCGGTAAGTCTAATCGTAAATTGCCCACACCAACTTCTCGTGCATTAGAATCTGTTTCGTCACTTTCATTAGATGAGTTTTTATTCATAGGATCTTTACAATAACGATTTAATTTGGGTACTTCCTCAGAGCATTCATGATTGTGGGTACCTCCGACATTGGTTTTCGGTTGCAGGTAATCATCAGCTTCAACCATAGTCTCGGGACCTTCGAATGTCGGCGCTAGTTTTCGTATTAAGTCTTTTTCATCTTGACTGGTGTAAGCGGGTAGTCGGGTAAATTTATCTCCGGGTATGGCCAAATAGCGACCCGGATCACGAGCATATTCAGCGAATATATTTACTAATTGTTTAAAAGAAGGTCTCACTTCAGCATCTAAATGCCAACAAGATAGCAAAGTGCAGTAAATATCTAAGGAGCATATCTCCGGTTGGTCGAGTTTCAGGCCAACTTCTATGAGATCAGGTATATCTTTGGCGGGTATATTCTCATGAGGTCTTTTACCAAATGTCAACAGCTCCCAGATGGTAACACCAAAAGCCCAAACATCTGACTTACTCGTGAAGATACGATGGCGTATACACTCTAAGGCCAACCATTTAATTGGCATTTTACCTCCGGCCGCCTTATATTCGTTTGAGTCTTGGTTTAAAAGCTTTGCTAAGCCAAAGTCCGTTATTTTTACACATGAAGGCAACTGCACTAAAACATTGCGCGCTGCCAAATCTCGATGCACTAAACGTTTCTCTTCCAGATAAGACATACCTTTAGCTATTTGCGTAGACCAATTTAGCAAAGCTTTTGAACCAATTTTATCACGGTTATTGCGTACATAGTCCAGCAAACAACCCAAGGGCATTAACTGAGTGATCAACATCATTTTGGAAGTCATGCAAACAGCTAGAAGTTTGAGCAAATTCGGATGCTCTACGGAAGCCATAATGTAAGCCTCCCTTAAAAATTCCTCACTAGATTCAGCTCCTGAAGATTTCAGCTCTTTAATGGCTACGGGAATCTTAACATTTTCACCCTCTGGCACCCATACGCCTTTGTAAACATGACCAAAGGCTCCCATACCCAAGAGACCGCCCTTTCTCAGCTCAGCATCTTTGACTATACGTAACTTTGATAAGTTTGCTCCTCTGTTGGAGGGACTTAAAGGCTCTGAATCCTCACATCCGGTCAATACCATGCCCATTTTAACAGCTTCTTGTTTAGCTTTAGTTTTTTGTCGACAGATATAAGTGACCACACTTAGGATGCCCACCACTAACACCAGGGTAACAAAAGCAATTATCAGGAAAAAATAATTATCCACAGCGGCGGTAAGCTTAGAACCCTTAGGTGGTACCGCCGAACAAAAAGTGCCAATGTGAGGTGACTGGTAGTTCACATGCGAATATTCCGGCGGACATTTCGAAGTACAATTGAAACTGGTAGAGTTGTCGTAAGGGTCGCCATCTCCGAACACTTTAAAGCTACGGCAAGCAATGCAGTCGTCTGATCCGCGACCAGTGCAACCTTTGCACTCGGGGTGGCACATAAAGCATTCGCGGATAACTTCGTCAGCATAATGATCAGCTGGACACTCGTCTTCACACTGTTCGTCTCGTTTGTAACCGGCACATTTTTGGCACACTTGCTCGTGAAAGCCATACCCACTGCATAATTCACAGCGAGGATGGCATTTCCGGCAAATGGCTTTACCTGCTAAAGGTTTCAGTTTGCCTTGTTCACGGGGATTCACATATTCCCAATAGTAGCCATCCGGACATTTATCATTTTTCATAAGACAACGTTCCACCGATCGTCCATCTGAGCTTATGATCGCTAGATTACAAGTTTTGCAACCACCCGGTCCTATGGTGTTCTTCGGTCCTGTACAGCCATCGCAAGTGGCGTCACAAGAACGACAAATGCCGTAATCGGAGTATTTGCTTTCCGGACAAACTGTAACGCAACGATTGTCGTCACGCACGTGAACACATTCATCGCAATGTTCGGCATCAGGTCCGGAGCAAGTAAGACATTCTGGGTGACATTGTTTGCACGTTTTGGCGTCAAACTTATACGCACTAAAAAAACATATTTCGGTTAAACTCTTGAATTCTGACGAGCAGATTATCACTTACTTGGTGATATTACGGCAATCTGCAATGCAGGTGCCATTAAATTCGAAATTTTTACATTCTAAACATTGGTCTGATCCCGAACCCCAACATCCAGCTCCATTACATTGATCTGAGCAAATCAACCCGTCTTTTTCTAGGGAGAAGTAAAAAACCATGAATTGCAATTTATTTATTTAAGACTATCGGTAAGATGAAGTAAGACTTACTGCACTCTTCTTGATTGCGATTCATTTCGACTACAATACCATGATCGGTCGATTTTTGTATTTTGGTCCAATCTATGTCTTTAACGTAGCAGATCTTATCATTGTGTTGTATAACGACCGAGCCGGCATTAATGCGCTTCAAAGATTTCAGTTCCAAGCTTTCAAGAGAGGATTTGACTATAGATAAAGAAGCGAAATAACTTTCCATAAGTTGGCGGCCATGTATCACCTCGAGATTACGAAAATAGGAGAGATTTTTAAAATCAGGATGAGCTCCTTCAATATCCAAATATCCGGTGATTTCTTTCACGGTAGAAAACACTTCCATACGGTCAGGATGCATGGCTATATAGCGTGGACCTAAAGTGTAATTTTTATAAATATCCTGGTAACCGGAAAAAGTTTGATCCAAAACACGTATAGAGCCTTCAATGACGGTGCAGCCCCGATAGGAATCAATGTTGCCCGAGTGAAGAACAGCCCGTCCAGGGCAAGTTTTAGGGCAGGGGCCGTTACAAGGAACACATTCACCATCCCTGGCCATTTTATCAGCCGGGCAGCTGCGTACGCATGCTCCATTATCTTTAAGTAAATGTTCAGGGCACTCTTTGACACAAGTGGCCCCGTAAGCATATTTCCCCTCAGGGTTAGCTTCCCATAAGTAATTGGTTGGATTGTATTTCTGCATGGGTGGACATTCCTCTTTGCATACACCATCATCATAAAAGTTTTTACAGGCTATGCACTCCTTCTGAGTGGGTCCCGTGCAACCACCAGCACAAAACAGATGACAGCATTCGCGTGGGCGGGGTCCAAAGCAACGACCTTGAGCGCACTGAGGTGAACAATTGATTTTACTAAATTTCTGACAATTATTGGGACCCTCTCCCCAGCAGCCACGCTCGCAAGACTCATGGCATTTAGGGCAATCTCGCTCAGGTAAAGTAAAATTGTAAATGTAATTGTATTTGTACTTATCAGGTGAGCCGGATATTATCTCGGTCCAGTCTATGCTTTTGATATGACAAAGGTTGAAATTATTGAAAAAGCCAACCGAACCCTGAAGTATATCACGTAAGGCGGGCATTTCCAAAGTGAACATTTTCGAATAAGTCACAAACAAAGCGAACTGCTCTTCCTGCACATTAAGATTAAATAATGTACGTCCGCGTATGATTTGAAGTCTAAGAAGAAAGCAAAAATTAATCATTGAAAGGAGAAAGAAAAACAAAAGTAAAATTGTGCTTATTTCGTAGACGTGCACCTAGTTAGACAAGACATGAACCAATTCGTTACTCATTTTTGAAATTGCATTTATTCTCACCTTGGGAAGATGACTTGCTTAATGTCAACATGACTGATGAGTATGTAACCCGTTACTTCACGTATATTCTCCAAAAAACTTAAATCCAAATTTGGATCTTGCAGCCATGTCAATTCCAAATTACCGTCTACGTACGTACAGTTATTGTAGCGATCGCGCAAGTTGCGATAGTGATGCTCACGATTCGAGGGCACTGATAATCGAGATTTGGTACCAATGCAAACTAAAATTAAACAAAAAAGTAAACTCAAATCATTAGAGATCGTTTCCTTTTGCTTTTTCTTTTTCTTTTCGTCTTTTTTTTTTTTTTTTTTTTTTTTTTAAAGAAAACTTAAAAAAGAAGCAGAATAAGCGAAAGAGTTCAATACCAATGGCGCCATTTCGTTACAATAAGAACAACAACACCGCAATAAGATCAGAAACCATGATAGACTTTAACCTTAAATGGCCTTTAAGTCATCTATTGGTTTCACTGTTGTGTTGCTGTTGACGCTAAGCTTCGCTTGTTCATTGTAACTTTGACTTTATTTGGTCAAAAGAACTTCTGCTTTTAATTATACACATAAAAAACAAAACAAAAATCACGAAAGCAAAAAGAGAAAAGAGCTTAATTGATATATGATTTGTAATTGAAAAAAGAAAGAGAATCAATTCGAAAGATTCTGAGAGAATTCGTTATATCTGACTGCTTGTGTATGTTTCTTGTTACTGTTGTTATGGCGATTTTTATAGTTTTATGTGTTTATTGTTGTAATAAATTTGTTGTTGACAATTATGAGCTCAACTTTTAAGGTGCAGCAGCGGCTTTACTATAATTTTCTCTTTTTTTTTCTTCTCATTATTTTTTCAGACTTTTGGTATACATTTTTTCAGCAAGTTTTTTGCTTAAGTCTTTTATTGAAAACAATAAAATAACAAAACTACACTCACTTTAAAGCGAATTTTAGCTGTCAGCTACCTTAAGTTAAAACATGAAAATCGCACTTAACTGGAATGGTATGTTTCCACGATGAAAATACGACGTTGTCTGAAAAGTATTGCGCTTCGTTTCAACGTACATGAATATCAGTTAAATGAAAAAACGAAAGTGAAACTCTCCTTGATGCCAGATTTTGTAGATTAAAAGATAAAATGAAAACACTTTCTTGTCTAAAAAATATTGCACTTAATACTAAATTCCAACGTACGTGAATATGAGCTAAATGAAAGAACGAAAGTGGAACTCTGTCTTAGTTCTAGATTAAGGGATGAAAAAATTACTATCTTGTCTAAAATATATTAAGCCTAATACTAGAAATTTGAACATACACGAGTGTGAAGTAAACGAAAAAATGATAGCAAACCTAAAATAATAGCTGCACTGCACTAAAGAATTAAATTGAACTATTACGCTCTCCCAAAAGTACTGAGCCTAATGCCGTAAATTCCACCATACGTAGGTATGAATTAAATGAAAAAATGAAAGCAAAGCTCAATATTTTTTGAAGCAATTACTGTATAACGATTTTTAAATTTTTGCTGGAGACACTTCCATATATTTGCCTGTTAATCGCAACAGTCCACTGTAGATAATGGATGAAGCAGAGCCAGCCAATTTCCAAACTTATTAATTTTAGATGTCACAAGCGGCAAGTCACATTTAGAATACCCTCACCATCTGTAGAAGAGCAATGTAGGTTCAAGGTAAATAGGAGATTTTAAAATAATGTCTAAAGTCTATTGCTTATTGTAAAAAGTACGCTTTTATTATATTAGAAAAGTTTGCTTAAGTTTGAGTCTTTTGTTCGTTTTATTGCTTGTAACAAATTGCAAAAAACGTCGATATTTTATTATGAATATTTGTGTTCTCTTTTTGTGTGCTTTTTATAAAATTCCTAAAAAATTAAAATTTTCTTTTTCTTCAGTGCTCTCCACACAAACACCTGTTGATTCCTATAAACTTAAAAAATTTATCATAAAACTTAGCCTCGTAGGTTTGTTTAATAATAGAGTAAACGTAGGCGTTTTACAAAGGGTTTTATGCGAAGACTTTTACACAACATTTAACGTATGATTTAGAAATATCATTACTTAAGAAAAAAAAAAAAAAATCCTCACTTCATTAAAAATGCATTACAGAAACCTGTACATCGAACACTGTAAATATCATCGCTAAGCTAGCGATCGTTAAACAAAAAAAACATAAGGTAAACCTACATTCAAACCTGTAGGTTGCTTGGCCAATAGCTTGTCTAAGCCTACTAATTATCTGTCTAGTTAAGAGTTTAAATTGAACAAAGTGGGCGTATGAATGAAAAATCAAAAGGGAGTTCTGTATAAATTTTTTTTTTTTTTTACTCTAAAAAAATAGCTTTATTTTTTAAATATAAATTTCAAATTATTTATAAATAAAACTATGGTTTCAACTTGAAAAGCATTTTTGGTTTGCTTAGCTTTTTCTTTCTTATTTTTATTTTAATTTTAATTTTTTCCTTCTTTTTGACACAGCATGACATGAAGCACGATTTTTGTGGTAACATTTCACAGACTCCATAAAACGAAAAACGTGAATTGTCAAAAAAATGCTTTAATAAAAAGCCGCCTTTAAAACAACACCACTACCACCGTCACCACTACACTAACAAGTGGGAATACGGTAAAATAATAAAAACGATTATTTAATACCTTATAATATATATACAAATATGTATACATAAATGTAAAAACACATTTGTATATATAGGAATTGAGGAGAAGTATTTTTTGTGCATAATTTAATCAAAAAACATATTTGATAGAAGTTATGTTAAACAACCAAAGATTATTGCGAGTACGAAAGCTACCCTTTAAAAAACTTTCGATCTAAAGCTAAACTCAGATGCACAACATTACCCGATTACCAATCAAAACTTGATCCGATTTTCTATCTCAAAGTTTGGTAACAGACGAGATTTAATTGACTTCGAATTTCGGGTTCGTAAAAGCGCACGGGTCAATAGGATCTCCTATTCCTATATATTAATGTTCTAAGGAGAAAGATGCTCGCGCAGCGCCAACTCCAACACCTTAATACGTAAATACGACGTATGACTGTGATAGTAAGTTGTACCTTATCCATCTTCATCAAATCAAGCTTGAAAGTGAAGATATACTATTATATATAGGTAGATATACTATTACACATACATATGCACTATTATAAATTCAACATTATCAAATCTAGTCACTTATGGTAATACTCTGACTAAGCCAATTTCTTCATCTTAATAATGCTTTTAGTTAAGCAAAGGGACTAAGCATTCCGGGAAGCTGAGATTCGTGAGATTTCCAAAAAATAATTGCGGCGGCGGAATAATAAAAAGATGAAACTCTGCTATTGTTGGATCCTCAAGCATTAAGTTTTGAAACTTATGGCCTGATGTAATCGTTGATTGCTTAAACTTTCGAAGCCGGAATTTCCAGCAATATCCTCCATAAACTTTAAGCTCGCAGCCCTCAGCTCTCAGTTTGTCGAGTTCAGAAGTGCAAGTTTAAGTTCTCTTAAGCGCCTGCTAATTCTGAACTGTAAGCCTTCAACGGCTTTTAAGCTTAAGTTTTCAACGGCTTCTTGGGTATGCTTTCAACAATTTTAAGGTTTCAACGTCTTTAAGTGTATGACTTTATGTGTATGTCTTTAAGTATATGGCTTTAAGCGTTCAAAAGTAATATCACGCTCTTTTTATACCTGAAAGCTTTAAAGAAAACTAAAACAAAAATTATGTTCATAACTATTGCACTAAAACTAATATTTGATACGACTTCTCCACAAAGCTATATCTATGAAAAAGGCTTGCAATCGACGAAAACTCTTCCTATGTTTGTAGTGCTCATTGATTACCACATACTTTTTTGCTTTACCTTACAGAGGCCCAAAAGTAAAAGATTCCCCCAAAAATTCTGGGGCCATAGTAGAAGTTTTCTTAGACAATTTATGTAAATTTATACAATTTATTATTAAAACTTGAAATATGTTGAAAAAAAAAAATGAAATTTTCTTCAAAACAGATGACTTTTTGCAAAAGCATTTACTTTGAGTAGACAGAAGACCGAAGTCAACGATTTTATTCATATACTTATGTAGGATAGACGACTGCAAATGGTAGGGTATTTGTGTTCATGATATTGCTTTTTCTCATTATTAATTTCTATCTTACCTTTCGTTAGAATACACATACATACACAAACACATACAAATACCACTTAATTTGAATGTTGTTCAGCATACAAGAGATTATAAATATTATGTTAAGTAATGCGCACCAATACTGAGGGATATGCCGTAAGAGAATCCCCAACAACAACAACAATAACAACAACAACAACAACCACTTTTAAGAAAAATATTTCATAAAAAAACCGAAAGAAAACACACGTAAGGAATCCAGATGTTGATGGGTTGTACATAAAATAACAAAAATACAAATAACAAGAAGACACAAGTACATAAGACCGAGTATGTGAAAAGGAACAGAGAAAGCGAACAACAGCGTGCAGAGAATACAGCATAACACAGCAAATACCCGTAGATCACACAAGATAGTTTATTTTATTTATTTATTTTTCTTTTTTCTTTTTTGGATTCTTAAAGAATGTTTTCCACGAATCCCGAGAACAATAAGATAAAAATAAGCAACACACGAAACGTAGGAAAAAAAAAAAGAACAAAAACCGGACTGGCCGGGCAACTTGAGGGCATTTGAGCAATGCCAATCAGCCAACTTGCCAGCCAGTTAGCCAAACAGTCAGTCAGTCGGTTAGGTAAACCTTGGCTTCGTTACGTTTTTAGTCGCATTTAAGACTAAACTCAAGCCAGGCGTTCTACTGATCGCACATTTTGAGCATAAATATTAGAGAGGAGTGCAGATTTGTTGCTCTTGGGCATAAAGTGAACTTTACCTATGCTCTCAGGAATACAGGGTAAGATGTTCAGCATAACACACTTTACTTCAAATGATAAGAGCTTGAAATATTCTAAGGTATAGGCGGTACGAGAAAGTGACCTGATCAGCAAGTACGCAGTACACAATACGATAGTTTCGTTTATGTACCGGGCAAGTTTGCGCATTCGGGATGGTTAGGCTATTAATCATATAGTATATCATTAGTGAGAAGGCAGGAGAGAGCAAAATGCGGCAACGCGGTTGAAATTGCGTTGAGAGCTTTAAACAAATTATGGCGTTATGGTTGCTAATGTTTGGCATTTTTTTGCTTTTAGTAAAGTTTTTCGTCTTTAATCAGTTGTTCGTGATGTTGTTGTTATCGTTATTGTTATTGTTATTGTTATTGTTATTGTTATTGCTATTGTTACTGTTATCGTTATTTCTTTTCTCTTCTGTTTTTCTTCGTTTTTTTTGTTTTTTTTTTTTTTTAGTTTTATAGCATTGACTGTTGGCCTTAAGCAATTTCACTTGAAAAGTCCACAGAATCATCCTACAGAGCGTTGTACATTTTGAGAGAAAGATTTTATTTTATCAGATTAATCAAAAAGTCACGTCGCTCAATTATAATGCTCGTCGTTGTCGTGGCCGAGAGTCCAACAATTAGATTTATATACGTATTCTTGATTATAAAATATTTGCTGCATTCTTTTTCATTTATTTCAAAAGCAATTACAACAAAAAGTACAGACAACTTTTTCATCTTCTATAGTTATTAACTGAAGACACACTTGAAAAAAGCAAACAAAAAGAAAAACCTTAACAGGGATGACTCTTTACCTTATTTAGTTAAAAGTGTTTTGTTGTCTTTGGACTCTAGTCTCTGGCCAGTTTGCTTAAGGCGGCTTAATTTCGTTTGTTGTTTGTTCCTGAGAAGCTTTTATAAATTGTTTTCTTTACTTTTTATGCTCAGCTCGCTTATGGAACATTACTAAACATTATTGAAATTCTTGATAAATAAACCGTAAAGTAATAAAGAAGAAGAAGAAAAAGAAGAAGAAAGATACGTAACTACAGCAAAATAGACGGACAATCCAATCAAATATTTGCGAAAACATTCAATAATTTGATGTGTTTTGAAGCAAAAGTAACACAAAAAAAAAATATTCTCAACGGCACCGGTTATGCATGGAGTTGAGAAACAGCAAAAATATTTTTATGAAATACTTAAAGAAAAAACAAGATGAAAGGCGAACTTCTTCCAAGAACGCAGCCTGCGCAGAGTTGTGTTAAAAGTAAGTTGTAATTTTTTTTATGTTAAATTTGAAAAATGTTTAAAAATTAATGTTCTTTTCTAAAACTACCTATTGCGTCGTTATGACATTTAAATTTGGGACCGCTTTTCACTCAAATGTTATGTTGGTAATGAATTCTCCATCTACCAACAACGGGCATAATCAATTGCTGGGCTTGATGTTAACTCCAAGTGTTATGGGGAAGGAAATCGTAATAGCAAGTCCCAAAGAGAAGGAGCTCCTTAAATCCATCCATATAACAACTCTTCTACATTGCCTACAGGGAAACCGTCATACCGGTCAACTAATCAAAGCTAAGTTACAAATTTGGTAGATTTTTCGTGGGACTTACTTATGACTGTGACGAATTCAGTTCCGGTTACTCTCCGGTGATTATCTATTTCAAGATTTCGTAAACCTAATTCAGGAATTAGAATTCACGTCTATTCATTGCCAAATATTTTATTGAACCTGGACATCATAATAACAATTAGTTAGTCTCGCAAAAGACTAACTAATCGGATATGGAAGCATATTAAGAAGAAATGGAAGGAATTCTCTTGATAAAAGATATTTTAAAAGAACTGCGAAGAATCTACGAAAATGCGAAACAAACGAATAAACAACTTTTTAATTAACATCGGGCCAGACGAGAACGATGAGCAACCATATACATTAAATGACCGACAAGAGCAATCGTTCCTATAAGAAATACGCTATTGCAAGTTAGCGTCAAGAAAGTGCTTACAGTTTTCACCTAAAAGATTTTTTTAAAACAAATTACATGAAAAATTGTTTTTATGTAAGCTTTTATTTAACTGAGCTAAGCGCTTCAAGCCTTTGCATATAGTCATATAAAAATCAAATCAGTTATTGACTTTACGATAACAACGTTAATCTTGGTATCAGATCAGAAATAAGAGAGCGAACAAATAGAATGAGAGAAGATAGAAGAGGCATCCAACATAGGTATGTTAATATGAAAGTGGAGTTAGTGGAAGTAAGCGTTTATTGCATGAAAAAACAATCCATCCAGAATATTGTGCCTCGCCAGCCACATCCCACGCAGTGCTCTAAGTAAAAAACGGTTGATATTTCTAGATCTGTACAATCTCACATTAATATATAGTGACTGTTATGATGTCCAGATGGATACGTAGTAGGTAAGTCTAACATGTGAATAATGTGAAGGAAAGTGAATATGTGTGCTCTTGAAATTTTATTCTTGAAAACAATACTTAAACCTAAGGTTATGGGTATACGGGCGCGTATAATACTTTCACAAAATGTTTGCCTTTAAAATGAATGAGATTTTTGGACATTAAAAGTGCGTAAGCCGTGTAAAAAAGAAAAACGAAAACTTTCTTCGAAACAGAAAAAAATTACCATAAAAATGAATATTTCTCGCGGGCCAAACCAATAAATCTAAGCGTTTCCGCTTTTTATTTTTCAAGTTTTGAAATCAATAAATTTTTCTAATTATTTTAGTATTTAATAATAAATGACTAACACAAAGTTGCCGGTGCTTGTACTAAACTTAAATAATGTATTTTGGAAAAGATTCAAACAAATTATTTTTAATATCGAAATACACGACTCCACTCAAAAGAAACTACCCGCATAGCCGCATAGCCGTGTGGGCTGCTAATTGTTATTTAACACCAACGTATTTTATTACGTTTTTATTTTCATAAATTTTGCTGTTTTTCTTTGCTTCTCCGTCTTCGTCTTCGTCTTCGTCTTATTCTTCTTCTTTTTCTACTTTGTTTTCGCTTCTATAGACTTCTTTTGTTTTACAAGCAAACCCACGGCGTTTTCTAAAACTCTTAATGTTTGATTTTCCTTACAAAGTTTCCATATTTTTTTTTGTTTTTGAAAAATGGATTTTACAAAATTTAAATAAAAATGAACAATCAAGTTGACGGCAGTTGTTGATAAGAGTGTTGAAAAGTAATAAATTAATCAAATGAAAGCAAAATATAAGAAACAAACTTATCTAACAATCTGATAGGAAAGTTGTAGCGGCCTTGGACGCCCATTATTCTCTTAAGTATTTCTAAGAAGATATAGAAATATCTTTCAGGTTTTCGTCACACGTTCGACGAATCGCTTAAATAATCCCTTAAATAGTTAATAGCGCCGTAAAAAGTTCGTCGTGGTACTGACCAATAGTAAAATGCCCAAAAAAATCCCTTTTGGATCACAATTCGCATCACAAACTCAGCACATGGTCACTTGAAACTTTAAATGAGTTTTTCTCCAACTCTTGTAAATCTCTGGGAAAACACGTAGGATATTCTTGATAAGCATTTTTATTATAATTTTTTATTATAATTATTGTTGTTGATGTGCATTTACTCAAACAAAGTAAATTAGTTGCAATGCATGGTCTATAAGCAGTTTAGAATGAATAAGGTAGAGTGCAATTCGATCACAAATACAGAAACACTTAAATCCTAGTTATTCTAAGCCAGCAATGAGTAGAAGTGTGTCCTTTTTTTGATCAACGATATCAATTTTTCATTCAAATACTCGTCGCGTAAAAATCGGTATATGTCCTAAGCCCCTTGATGTCGGCCTATAGATTACATTGTTTTTGTTTTTTCAAATTCAAATTTGGATCAGTCAAACCGCATGTCGTAAAGCCGCTTACATGCATAGCACCTTGTGAGAATGGCTCCAGTGTTGCCATTTTTTAATATTTTTAAGAATTCTTTTTCAAGTTGTTACAGTGGCCTTAGCCCTTAAGAACTAAGTATGTATTATTTGTGTTCATAGTTTAGTTAACTCATTGCTCAAGCAAGCTGTTGACCCTTTAGCTTTGATTCGTAAGTTAATGATGGAAATTTAATAGAAAATGTTCGCCGAAAAACGCAGCTCAAGAGCAAAAACGAAAGTAAACAACAAATTACGCTATTGAGGAAAACGTTAACACCCCTTATCGTCGGCTTACTACCATCAAAATAGTTTTATAGAAGAAACCCTTGTGTGTTAAGCGAATTTCGTCCAAATACGAAGGGACTATGCATTATGCATAGCCCGCCACAAAACCGTGGCCTTAAATTTACATTTTTCAGCAGAGTAGTAGAGTTCAGTTCATGGACTCTCTTCAATGCGTTTTCGAATAGCAGTAATGTTTACAACTAACACTTTAGGTTATTATGGCCTATATGGAAAAAGATAAGTTAAGTTAACCGCAAATGGTCAGTCTTCAGTAAGCCTCTCATTAATGTTGAACCGTAAGACCAAGATGAGTGATTCTGATAAAATGTTTTCACCGTTAACGAAATATTTTGTAAAAACAGTTTTTCTGTTTATATTTAAGAAATTTAAGAAATTTGAATGTTCATTCATTTTTGTACGAAAAAATAATAAAACTCTCTGGTGTACATCGCTATATAGGACGTCGCTCATTAAGGGCGTAGGATACCATATAGATGTAAAATGATTACTGACAAATCAACGCGATTTTTATATTGTATAGGTAACGAATGTTGAGCTATGCAGAATGATCTTAGATGCAAAAGAGTTTTCCTCCCGCGATTTCAACAAACAACATGTTCTCGTACTTCGAACAGTTAATGCTGTAAGTTGTTGCCCGCGATCAATCTCGATCAATTTCTTTGTTTCGCAGATGGACAGCCAAGTTTGACCCATTTCAGGGTTGATTGACGTCGTGCATATTCATAATGAATATGAGAGAGTGTAAAATTGCAAACGGTTTTCAAGATTTAAGAGGCTTGGCAGCCACCTTATTGATAAGTTGTTCGTATAGAATTCAATTCCAAATGAGAAACTTGTGCCTGAAACTAAACCAGCTATGCCTCATCAATCACGTTAACTTAGGGACAACGATCTATCCTTTGCTGCTGCCGACGTCTTCTAGCATTCAGCCTGCGTAGTTTTTAAATGAACTGGCATATGCTAAATTATGGCCTCCTTCTTTAAACCTCTTTCTGGAGGTTTGGAAGAGAGGGCGCGGTATTTTTTCGTCTAACCTATCAACGAGTGATAGCTTCCGTACTTTTATTTTATTTATTCTCTTTTGGTAATTCCCTCCAAAGAAACAGGCACTTGCTTGCCGCGAATATAAGTACAATTTGTAGGGCACACGTTACCTATTTCTGCCTGTTTTAAACAGAATGTAAAGTGTAGTTTACCGCAATACTTGGGTGGGGATTTTTTTTGCTTTTGCTTTTAAACACTGCAGAAAATTACATGGAAATGAGATACTTATGAACTGCAGCCGACTGATGCTTTTAAAGAGGTTCGCAAATTCATTGAAAACCGTGTAAATTAGTTATTAATTAAAAATCACTTCATTGGAAATTAGTTAAAAAATAAAAGATATAAAATTTTTACAGAAAAAAAAACACTACTTTGTAAATCTTTTAAGACGACATCTACTTTGGTTAAAAAATTATTTTATTTTATATAAAACTCTCCCACGTTTACTTCGGTTCACAAAAGTTTACAAAGAATTTACTTAGTATAGATGGACCAACTTTTGAATGAATTTCATGGGATAAGTAAAACAACGTCACGCTATCCAATTCTTTAAGGACAGAAAAGTTTGACATCTTAGAAATTAATGAAGAGAAATGGCTTCGCAAAAAGAATTCTAATAAATTTTCGGGGTATATAGTCTACCATTAAAGCGTAAAGCTTTTTCTCCATTGATAACAAAATTATTACTACGCGCATGTAAGTGCGAAGTCTGATCCTATTACTGGCACAGCTTTAAATATTTATTAACCTAAATGCGCCTGCTAAGGACCATACCATTCAAGGTTATATCGCGCCTTGCGATCTTCTTACTGGTGTAATCTTTAACTTTTTGTTATGTATATTATACCTATTGACAGCCCTAACTAGCCTTTTTCAAGTGGCACTACACTTTGCCTATTGTTGGTCATTTAATTTCAAGTATAACTTTTCTTGCAGCTTGCGTTCAACGAGCAAGCACATGTGTATAATTTATTTGCATTTTTAAAACATGGTTACATTAAGTTTGTGCGGATGTTTGCGACACCCGGAAGGACTTGAAATAGACCCTCCTTTTATTATACTGATCGATTCAGAATAACTTTCTGTATTTAAGCCTGTCTGTCTATCTGTCCGTCTTGTTTTCTTGTGTTTAGCCCGCAATTTGTGAGATATTTTAATGAAATTTAGCACGTTAACGTGTCTTGGCCCATTGAAAATAGTTCGGATCGAATAACTTTTACGACCGCTCCCCACAGAGAACCTTCTGTTGAGAAATCATTAAATGAATAACTGTATTAAACGCAGTAGTGCAGGGTATTTAATGGTGGACCACATCCTACTGTAATGTTTTCACTTCTTTATTATATTAAATAAATCTTGTTATTAAGCTACATCGAACTCTTTAATGGAGAAACCTTTCCTAAAAATAACTTTACCGAGAAGCTTGATCAAAGGTAGAGATTGTAAGCAGCTTCTAAGATCCTAGGTTAAAAATTGGTTTTTAATGCGGATAATCCATCCAATTGTGAAAGCAAGTGAAGTACATTAATATCCGAAACCTATATAGTATTTTTACCACTTTCACGCCGTTATGAAATATTTTAAGATTTGAAAAGTTCTAGACAAAGTTTGTCTACCATCTATAACTATATTCAACCATAAACTATTCATAAAAAACTTAATGTGCCTCTAAGAAAAGTTAAACAATCAATTAAGCGCAAAGCGTTCTCAAAGAATGTTAATGGCTGGCTACCCAGCTGAGTGAAGCGTAACCTTCGTCTTGCTGCAAAGAAGATCTTAACTGATGATCGTTTTTACTTTACTGAATTCAAAGAAAATTTCATGTATTTTCTTAACTGGCTTTACTTAGCCTGGCCGCATGCCCAAGAGTTCAAATATAAAAGACTTAAGCAAAAAACTTGAAAATAGTTAACACATAGTGAAGTGCCGAATAAGTGTAATATACCTTAAATGAAATCCCTATATTTGGTAAAATAAGGTAAAAAAAGCCATACACACACACAAACGCACTCTACAAATGTTTTTATAACATTAATATTTTATTTTAATCACTTAGTAGAAATTTTTTTTTCTAAAGCACGAGCTACTATTAGGGGGTTTTCCTCTGAATTTAATGCTTGATCATTAAAATCTCTTAAAATGTAAAATAAATAATTCATTATGATTTCAAAAATATCTAATACGCTTACTGCTGTAAGCAACAACTTTTCAAAACAAAAAAAATACTGATTAATAATAAAAAATTCATCTCATTAACTAACGAACGAATATAACAAACAAACGAATGAAATTTCATAAGCACGAGCTAACGATTGACATTTTAAAATCAATTCATTAATAATAGCAACAAAAAGAAAGGTATTAAGACTTAAAAAAAAAAAAAACGACAAACAGACAAAGACGTGATAATTTTAATTAATTCGCAATAAACTTTAACATAAACTGGAGGACCAAGTTGCCTAGTTGTTGTTATTGTTGTTATTGTTGTAAAATAAATACAAAATTGTTTATGTTGGTCAGCATCCCCTCCTTTTTGCTGCTTTTTTCATATCAGAAATAATCAAAGCAATTTGTGTTGTGTTTATTTTATGCTTTAACAATACAGCAACAACTAACATGGACATGAACTCTTTTTTTTATTGTTTATTGTTGTGTGTAAAAAGTCTCTCCACCTCTCTCTCTGTTTTAGATATTTGATTTTATTGTTGCTATAGCGATTAGGTTTGGTGTCGTGCTAAAGAACTCAACTTCTTGATAATTTTACCATAAAAATCGTGCCTCACGTTTATTCATCTGACAATAAACCTAAATGCTCGCTGAAGCCATATAACGATGCTCAGTACTGCACTAAGCGAAGGTAACCGCGGCCAAAACAGCAACAAAAATAAAGAAAAGAAAGAAAAGTGCAGCTAAAGGGTAAAGCACGATTATGATATGAAATTTTATTCGTACGTCTATGTTCTACGGCAGAATTGCGCATTAATTGATGAATATCTTTTGGTGATATGTTGAACTGTAGTCGAATGGCCACCAGGAAAGAGCCCGTAGACCCCAGAGGATCTTATATATACGGATTAAGATGCGCATATATATATATATATATATATATATATATATATATAAACATATGCAAACACACACACACACACACGCATTGTATATTGAACAAATTATTGCAATGAGATCACAGCAAACTCAAATCAAAGTATTTCTGAGAAATATTATCTGATTTGTTTTTTTTTTTCTTAATTTTTAATAATTATCATCGAGAGAAATATATGACAACATTGTGTTTTTATATTAGTATTGTAAAGAACGATAACAATAATAACAACAACAACAATAATAATAATAATGTATAAGTAAACATTGTCATTGCCAAAGAATATAAGTGGGATTTTGTTTCTGGGTTTTTGTCTTTGTTATTATACTATGCAGCACTCTAACGCCCACTCATTAAAATCTGAAACACCTATTAATTCAGGTAATATAAAGAAAAAAAGAAAAAACGAACACTTTGGCTTTCACATGCAGTTGTTGTAAATAAGCTCTGATAAACTGTTATTATTGTTATTATTATTGCTTTTGTTAAAAAATTATTGATATTTTTTCTTTTTTTTCTCAATCACAAACAAGGCATAGGGACGGATTTATTACTCATCGTGTTTGTAACATGTCGTACGTGGTAGCTGACTCCCACAAGGGTCACACTTCCCGGAGGGTCCATCTGAAAAATATGGGTCCGAGATACTCATACCGAGTCATGCTGATTATGCGAAAGGGCAAAGGAAGCGCCGTATCACTCGCTGTGCGAACGCACGGCCACTCGCAGAATCAGATACCAGCTGTTTCGTGAACGTTCCATAATGCCGAACTTCGTATGCCGCTCCGAATGTAAGAAGGCGGCGGGCTTTTTAAAAATCCTAAACCTGGGAAGCTGAACGAATAGGGCCATGGGTGAATACCATAGATCTTTTAGGCCGCAGAACGGATCGCCCACTACATCACAATACAACAGTCGTACGTGTGCTAGAAGAATACTTGCGATATATATAGATTTTTGATATTCTTAAAGAATAAATATTAAGGCGACAAAACGATATCCTCGTATCCACCCGCTTACGATTGAAAATCTATGTAGTGGAAGTAGAGATAGCAGTAACAGATTTATATATGCAAATTCATATAAATAATTTAAAATAAGTAAAGACACCATAGCGAGACGCCGCTCACCATTAAATACTCGACAGCACTTCACTTAATACAATTATTCCTATAACTTTTCAAAATAAGGTCTTACATTGAAAATGGTTGAAAAATTGGTCCAATTTGAACTTATTTGCAATGGCGTTCGTCCTTGAGCCAAAACATATTGGTGTACCAAGCACCATCAGAACATCTCAAAAATTGCGACCTGTAGGTTGACGAAAAGAAAACAAACCGGACGGGCGTACAGACAAGCTTAGATGGATATAATAAACGGTGGATCAATCTCAAGTCCTCTTGGGTGTTTCATACGTCGGAAGTGGTGTAGGATGTAAACAGAATACTTTTGCCTTTTCCATAAATGTAAACGTTCGGTATTCAAGATTCGCCCTACGGCGAATACAGTTTTCTTTCTTTTATTTATGTGTTTAACGCATGCTTGAAGAGAGATGTAATAATCGGCAAATGAAATAATTCAAGGAGATTATATCTTGAAAGCTTAAATATTCCTCTTTTACTCTCCTTCTCTCTCTCTCTCTCTCTCTCATCTCTTTTTCTGCTTTTTCTACAGATTTTATACATATTTAGCAAACGATTGTTGAACAGTTATATAAAACCTGTATTTTAGTTGTTGTAAACTTACTAACGAATGCATGCACAAATATTTGTGTGTGTGTGTGTGTGTGCAGTAATAATTTACTTGATTTTAATGCTTAAAAGATTTTCTTAAAGAAGTTTATTTTCATATTTTATATTTATTTATTTTTCTTTTTTATTAATAAACATTCTTCATTTTTCATTCTTTCAAGGCAAGATTTATAGTTTTTGAGGTTTTAGCAAATGACCAGTAAATACAGTTATTACTCGTGTAGTCAATGATCATTAAGTGGATTTAATTTTTCTAATTACAAATATATTTTATAATCTTTTATGATGAAAAATGAAAACCCATTATGTTTAAAAAAAAAAAAAAAAAAAAAACAGAAGAAGCAGAGAAAGAAGAAGAAAATGAATATATTCGTTCCAAGCGCTGGCTCTATTGAAATATTTTCACATTTTCAATGTTAATAATGCAGCAAGTAAATAATCGAAGTAATTTAGACGCTGAATGCGGAGTTTCTAGGCTTAAAGAGAAATTAATATAAAAGTTTTTCTTTTTCAGATTTATCGTTAAATTTATCAAATAAAACAAAACTTACGCTGTTAACGTTGCATTTTAACTCTTTAATTCCCTGACATACGCTTTAGTTTAGCTGAGGACACTGCGTTCTCATTTGTTAATAATTTTATATAGTAAATATCGAATCTGGTTTTCCGCAGCTTTGTCTGTAAATTATTCATTTAAAGTTAATTTCCTCGTTGCTGAATTCAAATTTCAAGAGCTGAATATATATAAAGGACTACTCTTTGTTTACAGTTAAAATTCTCTTTGCTTAATGGGCACTTACAAGGGAGTATAAGTATAAGTCTAAGGTTAACGCTATCTTTGCTTAACAGTGGTTTATAAGGGACTCCACGCTTAGGGCTAGGTGCAGGAGGGCGGTGCACTGATATGAGACAAGTTTACCTAAAGCGTTAAAACCTTAAAATCTTTAAGACTGCATTGCGTATATGAAAGTAGTTTACTTGATTGACGATTTTAGTAGCTGAATATGGATAAGAGACAACTTGTTCATTGCGTGTTCGTTTGAAATTAATTTCACCTTTGGTGCGTTGGAATTTTAAATTCCTAAAAGATTAATATTTAGTTGAACTCAATCTTCCCCTTGGAAAATTGAAAATTTAAAACTCGTCTCTAGATCAAAGTGCATATTACTGCTAACTTATCTATTTCCAACTATAATTCCTCTTTCTCTGAGTTGAAAATTTCAAACCTGCTAGCGAACCCGAAGCTGTAGGATGTTCTTCTCTTTTTGGCTGAATTGATAATCTAATAGCTGAATAGAATCGGGGACAGTGTTACTTGTGGTTCATTAATTCAAAGTTAACTTCCCTTTGCTGAATTGAAAATTTAAAAACTGTAAGCGAATCAGAGCTCGTAGGAACTTAATTCTTTTTCCGAGTTGAAAATTTAATAGCTGAATACAATCAGAGACCAGTTTACTTGTACTTTACTTTTTTAAAGCTTATTTCTTCATTGCTGCATTGGAATTTTAAATGCTGAATAGAGTGCTTTAGGTGTAATTTATTTACTTAAAGCAAGTTTTCCCTTTGCTGACTTGAAAATGTGAAAAAAGCAGCTAAAAATTGCTGAATTAAAATCTTTAAACGACGTCTGTTATTTCCATGAGAAAATTAAAGATGGGTCGTTCTTGTCAATTTTATATTAGCAAGTGAACCAAGTCAGGACTAGGGATTACTTACAATCGCTTGTGTCGTTAATTGAATATAAAGCCCACTTAACCAAACATAATTTGGTCTTCGCAGAATTGAAATACTGTTCGCCTGAATGTGAAAAGATTTTATCAATAGTTCGTTCGCATATAAACTGGATGGAGTTTTGTAATTAAATGTTTGAATTTCTTTAATTCGTTTGGATATAAAAAAACTCTCTTAACAAGTAGTCGCAGTTATTGTCTTAAGAAACAATTAACACGAAATCTTTATATCATTTACGTGTTAACATTTTAGATATTTATTGCTTTAGATAGAAATAAAGTTCGTATTTCTTCGCAATTACGCAGCAAACATAAGCGAATTCAAGTTGTAACTCGATTTAGGACAAAAGATACAGAAGAAAGCCAAGCTTGGTGTTAGCTTCTTTCTACCAAAAATTAACTTAACGAACCTGAGAGTGACTTACTACGCATTTTTCATTTGATGTGTTGTTACAAAATATATCTATTAAAGCTTGTGAGCATTAAGCGTCAAGTAAACTCCAAAGACGTAAATTCTACATGAGAACCTTTAGAAACGGAAGACTATTGGTAAGATAAATGCTTTTCTTGCTCACGATGGGGGTAACAAAACCTAAATGGCGATATTATACGATAGGAATATTTTTAAATCTTTAGTGTTAAGCTATTCACCGTAAAGCTCGAAATTTACTATTCAGCAAAAGGAAATATATAATGCAGTTTAAATCCACACTGCATAGAGAGAGGAAGCTATAAATTCTTAATTGCCTTATAGCCAACAAGTTGATTGAATTCAATATGTTCTTCAGGCAAACAAACGATTTCTGGCTCAAATAATTCGAAGAATGCAAAGTGTACGTAATGACAGATTCGTTGGCTATAGCTCCAACGGAAGAAGAAACGCCAGCCGAGCAAAGTCCTTTTTTAATGTGTTTATACCCTACACCGTTTGTGGTACAAGGGAATATTAAGTTTGTACGGTTGTATGCAACACCCAGAAGGACTTGAAATCGACGCACCCTTTATTATACCGATCGATTCAGAAAATAACTCTAAGCTTGTCTGTCCGCCTGTTCTTCAAGTGCTTTCAAGATTTACATAGGGTTAGAAGCTCCGGATATAAGTCTTATAATACGTGAAAGCTTTTTCCGTTTCTATATATGCATATATATGTTTAATAGCGACAACAATTTCAAGTGGGAGGAGTAGGTTTCTTAGGGATTAATTGGTATGATCAAGGAGAAATTCTTGCAAATGTTTTGATCTTGATACTCTGGACATTGGCTGGAACGAGAGTAGGATGAACATGAGAGTAATGTGAACGGTAGTACCGATTGTACTCCTGCAGTTACCCTTTAAGTTTATTAGTAATGTAGTTTTTAAGATCGATCAACTTACAGAGCTGCTTAACAGTACCAATTAGTTTTCTTTAGATTTTAAAGAGAGGTAAATAAAACAAAGAAAAGCAATAATTGTAGTTACAGCATTACCTTCATAATATTAATATATGAGAGCAAATACGTTCGTAGCAATGATATAAATGATATCCGATATACATGAAAGTAACGCAAAACAATTTCTAAATGCACTTAATTCGAAAGCAAGCGCCTCTACTTCTATGTATTATATATACATACACGCATGTATGTATATATATATATATTGTATATGTATATATATATATATATACATATATATATATATATATATTGTATATGCGTTAGTTTTATAACCGCAATATGTACCTCTACTAAGATTAACATATATTAAAATGTCTCAATGAAAAGCAAAAAACTCAGTAAACGACTAAGCAGATGGAACAGAAGAAAAGACAGACACGGCAAAATCATCTCTGAACCTTACATAGCTTGATAGTAAGCACATTTTATGGTATGTCCGAGGTATTTTAAGCTTTGTAAGCCCAACCGGCAATTACTACATGACCCCTTCAAGCTTTAAAGGAAAAAGACGTGATGCGCATTGTTATTAAAGCAATAGGTATATGGAAAGCAAGCCTTGGATACAAAAAAAAAAAACAACTTCCAACAGTTATATCACATTTAAAAAATAATTATAATATAAAAATATTATGACGTAGGGACTAACGCTAGTTTGCGAATTTCAAATTGTAAAGCTTTTAGATATCATTCCGGAACATTTAAAGAACTGCTTGAAAGAGTAAAAAATTGCTGTGTGCGATGATGTATGCTATCGATTACCACCTGCCTTGTTCCATCTATATGCGAGAACCTTAGGATTTTTAAATTGAGCTTCGTAGGAAAATTAGATTTAATCCATCTCGAGCATTAGTGTGTAAATGCAATGGCTTATGGTAGTGTCCAGAAAACGTATGCGTCTGTCGGCAATGTTGCCGTATGCGTACAAGACTGGAGTGTGTGAGTGTTTGAGTGATGCGATATATCTAAAATGGCTTGAGCTGACTGACGGGCGGGTACGTATTCCAGATTCGTTTTAAGGCGTATGTATATGTATTTAATTTGTCTATTTTCTATTCTTTTTCTACAAATAATTTTAAGTAAATGACAATAAAAACAATTTGTCACATTCACGATACATCATGTAACTGTTAAAGTTTTACTTTAGACACATACACGATGTTTCCTATCTGCTTTCAATCTACAAAAGAAAAGAAACAGTTGTAAATAAATACTTTTCTTATATACTTCTTATTATTATTTGAATTTATTCTTCGAAAGCCCACAGATGTTGAGGTATAGACAAATCTAATGCATCCATATACATATCTATGTGCATATATGTATATATATATACATATATTACTGTATCTATCTATGTGTGTGTATGTGCACAAATATAGAGAGCGAGAGAAAGAGTGAAGCTGTAAACCTATATACGAAACAAAAACCCTGCAAGCGCTTATGTGTTTTCAGCAGATACACAAAACTATATATACTTTGTTATGCATATATGTAAAGTAACGTAGGAATGTTGTTATACTACTATGTGCCATAAGCTATAGTAAGCAACACGATCGTAGTAGTAATATTAATAATAGTAGTAGTAATAATAATGCATTTTAAAGTTTGGCGCGTGCCTGTGTAGTGGTTTGAAAACACAACTTACAACGCGTAGAGAGCAACTAGAGGGAGGGCAGAAAATTCAGGACGCGGAAAACGTAAGCTTCGCATGAACTTGAAAGGAGGGAAAAATCTATAAAATGTATTGATTTATATACAGATCGATGAGTGAGTGTAGATAAATGCTTGAGAGCGCGACAGAGATGCCAATGAGGTTTTTCTTTTTCTTTATTTTTATTGTTATTAGGATTGTGTTATTATGGTAGAAATGTTAAACAATTCTAGAGAGCTTTGTCAGATCGATTTTACAGATCTAAACCATTTAATTGGTAACCGCTTTTTTTGTTATGAATTTACTTCTTTTCGTAAATAAAATTAAATTTCGTAAAAGAATCAAATCTTTACAACCTCATCTAGAGATGCGGTGGAAATGAATTATAAAACAAAGCCAGGTCTCTTGTAGGTAACGAACAAAAACCACTTTGAATTGTGGTAATTAAGATGAAATAAAAAACCCGAAACCCTTTCTTCATTTTCTCTTTTCACTGATTTATTGATTACCGTTAATTACATACATTTTTATAAAGATATAGACATGCTTCTATGTGTGTTTGCACATATACATATGCTTTTCATATATATATTTCTTGCTTTAGCTGCTCCAATACACGCTCTCGGAGTCAATTTGCTTACACGTGTTAAGCGGTGAATTTTGTTATTGATCAGTTTTAAGCTTTTTGTTCCTTTTTGCATATCTAACGAATCCATATTTTCTTTGTACACATCCGCTCAAGATACACATAAATGTCAGTTAAATGTTTTATTCAAAACTTTTTGATGATGGCATGTTGTTTATCGCTTATCTTTTCAAGTGAAGGGAATTTTTTTCTTTGCTGATATATTTGCATACGCACACGTACATATGCACAACAGTTTCCACCTCCAGGTAGTTACAATGCAAATAACGTTTACAACGGTAAATGTACTATAGTTGCAAAAACACTTCTTTTTGTTGTATTTGCACAAATGTTTTGTAAAATTGTGTCGCATTTTTCCCGCCATCAATGTAGCGTCAAATTAATTATTTCCTCTCTTATTTATTTTATCAATCGAGTTCTAATCGCTACTAGGTTCGTTTCTTATACGAATAAGGGCTTTTCGCTTTTTCAATTGCACTTTATACCTATATATTCTATATATTTAAAATATTTTTATTTTCCCACTTGTGCTACCAACGGGTGTAAGGTATTACATAGGTCTTTACTTAAGCTCAAGATATTTACTTTTCCGTGTTTACCAGTAAGCCGTGGTGTCAAGGAACTATCTAATTATAAGACATTACATAAAGATAGGGCGGGAAAGCGTGAGGTTGGAGTTAGGATAGAGTAAGAATAGTATAAGAATAGAGTAAAATAGGACCGAGAATGGAGTAAGGATAGACTAACAGTAGAGCAGGAAAGAAGTGAGAAAATGGTAAGGATGGAGTAGGGAGGGAGAAAAAACAATGCAAAGATAGGGTAAGGATAGCAATCTGAAAGTCTGATCGATCGTTCGATCTAATTTAATATTTAGATTCGATCCAATGTTGTCCGCGAAGACGACGGAATCGTTTGTATAAAATTATTCTCCCGCTGCAAGCGAATAAGTTCCTGGCCAGAACCATGCGCCTGCATGAGGAAAGATACACTGGCAGACATCAAGTACTGAGACGGCCAGACACACCGACACATGCAAAGACAGGCTAAAATCAATTTGAATCGATCGCTAATGCATGTCAATGTCAAGTACCACTTACTCGCACAATCTGAATACATCTTTTCCACAAACGATGAGGAGCACAGCTATTTAGCGATAAAGTTCTATAATGAGATTTGAAAACCATCTCTTTTTGACTGCTTTGGTGAAATTAGATTTAGAGGACATTGCTATAAAACACAATTTTTTTTGTGGATTTATGCTTTTCTTCTCCATTTCCCTTCCGCCGAAGTTAAAGAGTTTGCAAAGTATACAGTAAGGTAACATATCTTTAAGTTTGTAATATTCAATAAACAAAAAAAGAAAAAGTAACAATAAAATAAAAATAAATAAATAAATAAATAAAGTTAACAAAACTTAATTCAACTCAGTTCATTTATATCATAAGTGAAGCGCGAAGTGATAAGAATTCTAAATAAAAAATGTATTTTTTGACAGACTACTGTTGTTTTAGATTAGAACACGCACCGAGTTTGCTTGCATTAAAAGATATAATAAAGATGTTATCAGTTTTATATCATACATTTTATAGACTACAAGCGCCTTTGATTTATATTTTAAAATGTGAACGGATTACGTCTACTTTTCTTTCCTATGTTCGAGGATATTTTATTCTTCTTTATCGCAGCAAAATTACAAAAATGTTCAAATTTAAGAAAATATTTCACATAAGAAATTACTTATGGTTTTTGCTTAGCATTGGCACGATCTTTTCTATTTGTAAAGCAAAAACTTGGCAGCACTTATATGGCTATATAGAATTGGGACAATATATAATTGAATATAGCGAGAGAGAATTGAAACATTTCTGTGTAGAATGGCTTTGTGGTACGAATTCTTTGTAGAGGGCGGAACACAATTTTACTGTCTGGTAAGTACTTAATTTAGAGTAAATAAAATTCGTGTTGCAGGTACAATTATTGATTTTGTTATACCCTACACCACTTGTAGTATAGGAGTGTATTATGCAACACATAAACATAGCCTTGAAACAGACGCTTCCATTACACCGATCGATTCAGAATCACCATTTGAAACTATTTAGAATTGTCTGTCCGTCTGTCCATCGTGTTTTATTGTGGTCAACCTACAGGCATTGTTGAGATATCTTGATGCAATTTGCCACATCGACCTGTTTTGGCCCAAAAACGAACTCTATTGAAAATGATTCGGCTCGGCTGCTTATTCGATCCAATAGAAGGACTTATTTAGAAAAGTGCTTATGTAAATAATAATAGGGTGATGTAGGGTTTTTAATAGCGAGTTTTTTCCTCTTTTTGTTACTTGGTCAGCCATTGCACATTTATAACGGGTTAAGTGTTAAATTAAACTAACGAATTTTCAGTTACTTCTGCTTCTACCAAAAAAAAAAAAAAAAAAAAAACAATGATAATAATAATAACAATAAAAATAAAAAAAATAATACGTAAACATATGAAAAAAGTCTGCATCAGATACAAGACAACAAAGCAGATAAGATAAACTGCATGCATTACACACGATAAAGGTAAAATTAAAAGAATTTATCGGTGTGCCTGCGTATGTGCTTATAAGTTTGTATTTACTTGTAACAACAACAAAACGAGAACAGTCAATAATAGACAGAACACAATAAATAATAAAAAAGTATAATAAATAACAAAAAAAAAAAGAAGAAAATAAGAAATGAAAAATGAAAAACAATTTATATGTTGATAGTAAAGAATGATGCAATGTTTTCTCTTGAAATACTGAACAACAAAAATGAAAAAACAAAACAACGACAATAACAACAACGGTTAATACTACTGCTTTAGCAGCAGTTGAAGACAAGGTGTCGATATAAATCTTTTTATTGATTAAATAAAGCATATTGGACCCGATAGGGTGGAAGCATAACGAAAAAAATGTTTACAAAAATGTAAATGAAAAAATGTAAGGAGAGTCGTCCTTCCATCCATTTATATCTAGTAATAGAGAATGATGTATGTTTCTTTGTTTATTATAATTGTATAGAAATACAGGTGGCCTTTGCATAATACGGTCAATTTGTACGGTGCTTTTCTCAACCTTGATTGAAAGTCCTTTTATTGCCGATAAACTGAAAGCAATTGAAACAAATTCAGGGGAACACTTATTCGATTTTTTGTATAGATGTTTTATCAAAACCGTGTTGTAATATTCGCGATTATTGTACCGTGTTATATCGAAAACAGTTTTAAGAAGCACCATGTTATAGGAGAGAAGACTGTATATAAAACATTTAAAAGATCGAGGAAAAAGTTCATGGCGTTTGCCTTAACAAGTGGTTTACGATCGCGCAACTTCGGTAAAATCAATACGACCGCAGCGTGGCGTTGGTAGGTAACTCTCCATGGACAATTTAAAAAGCAACTAAAAACGAACAGGGGTGACAGCCAAATATCCTACGCTGCTTCGCCTTATAGAGATCACTTTCCTGACAAAATACATTAAAATTATACCTTGAAAGCCGGTCAAAACCATGAACTTACCTGGTCCAAGTTTGGCATTTTCCTCATAAAATACTACAAACTAAACCTTTTTGCCATATAAAGGCTTAGAACCTTTACACGTGGCGTAGTACGAAAAATAAACCTGTCACCTAAATTTGCACAGTTAGTTCTTATATCAAGTTAGTACTGTAGACCAATTCTCATCATAATGCACTAAAATTTTAGAAATGGTGGACTTCTCGTAGGAATGGTTGTTTGGATTTGGGATACAAAAAATAGGCTGATCCACAATCCAAAATTTTCGGAAATACTATGGCTCAGCCATTTTCGTTAAGGAATTTTGAAAATTTTCAAATTTTTTTGTCTAACGTTTCTTTTAAAATAAGGCAAACATAAAAAATTCATGGAAGCATTAAGCATAAAGACGGACGGACAAGTTTACATTGATTCGGATAATGATTCTGAATTTGTCAGAACAACAAAGGGTTGGGTCTCCAATTTCACAATGTCATTTTAATGGAGACGATAAGATTCTGAATCGACTTTATTCCACTGACTACTCTTTTAATCTGTCAGTCCGTTCGCCACATAGCTCGCACCTCTATTAGGAAGCTTACGTTCGTTTACATTGAAAAGCAACTAGGCAATTATTTTGCAGTTCACCACTAAAGGTCAAAGTGGAAATAAAGGTCAGATTGGAAATAGCGTACAATAGATAAAAAATGTAACTTTAAACTTTTAGCGAATGTTAATATAAATCTTAGCGGAAATATTTGAAAAAACCATCTAAACATCCGTGCGGTAGTCGGAGCGATCAGCTTAGCGCAAATCAACGTTTATAATCCATAGCTTGTGTCGATCGAAAATGTGATCATGTGTGTGCAATATAATCCAAAGAGTCGGCCGGACGAAAAAGTTTAAAGTAAAAATGGCTTCTGTACTACGGTCGGCCCACATGCCTACAGTCAATCTTATAGTGTTTTCTTGTAGTTTGTATTTATATTAGTTTGAGTTATGTATATTAGTTTGAAATTCTTTGCGAGCTTGCTATTTATTTATTCTTATATAAACGACTAAGGGTATAAAAGCAAATCTCTCATGTTGTAATGAACTTTGCTTTGCTTATTGTTCCACTGGAATAAATGTACGCAAACGAGATTTTGTTACTTAATTAAGGGTCTCATAGAGAGTCTACGAAAGAAGTATGCCTGAGGAGATTATTAAGATTTTGGCTGGGTTGTTGGTAGTTAAAGGTCCTTAATATCAGTCTGACAGACAGACGAGCAAACGAGCATAAGCAAATTAACTTAGTTTCATACTAATCAGAAGCTAACAGGCTTCTTACTATAACGACTAAGATCATCCCATCGGCTTATCGACAATAAATGCATTTCTCAGCTTTATTTGTGAAGATTAACGAACGGATAAGGGGATATAATACGAATGTGGGTCACAACCTAATAATTGAGAGAAGCGACAATGTTTTTTCATTTAACTTAAACAACTTGGAGAACTGTAACGCTAAGGGACAAACGGTCGTATATATTATCAAGAACCAATCCAACGAAATTTCTGTGCTGTAAAGACATATCTAGGATTAATTTTAATGAGCTATATATTCTTAAAGTTAGATGACCGAGGGGACGCACCGATCGACAAGATTCAACTGACGTAAACCGTTTTATGCCAGCCTGAGATACGATTATATTAATTAATAATAATAAAATAGTAAAATAAAGATTCCTAAGAAACATTGGGGTCGTAGGCAGAAATAATCCTCAAAATCTTTTTCCAAACAGAAAGAAAACTCCTCTTAATCTAAATTAAACGAGCTGAGGAACGGTAACTCTGAAGGCAATGATTGACACGAATGTGTCCAACGAAGCTCTTCTTAAAAACACTTTTGTAAAATTAATTTCAGCCAACTAGACAGCTACAATATAAATATTGACGAGCAGACGGAGCGACTGACATGTTTCAATCTTAAATCTTGTACCAATCAATAAGAATCAGTGATAAAACCCCTCTCAAGCTTAATATTAATGAATTGATTGGAATAACATTACCAGACGGATAGACAGACATAACAGAAACACAAATCAAACTCGAATATTAAGCAAAAAGGGTTCTTGTTGGCTCAATTAATTATTACTTATTATTACTTATTTTCTACTAACCAAAAATAAATTCTTTTTTCAACCTTAACTTAAACGGAGGGTAATAAAAATATCGAGTTAGTATCTTTCATTATCAAACCAATAAACACACTTAAGAAGTTCGCTGATAAGTGTTTCTGGGCCTTGGACATACGCATTCCCTTGTTTCGCTAGCACGCGTGAAAATTGTAATTTTTTTTTTGTTCTTTAAACCAGAAAAAAATTTGAAAAAGAAGACACGCGCACTAAAAATGATTTTAAATAAATTCAATAATAAAAAAAAAGAAGCAATTTAAAGGTGTGTTCCAGAAGACATTCAATCATGTCGAAAGACTGACTGATGTTTGCTTCTTTACATTATTTTATTTTATTGAAAAGAATTCTTAAGAAAGTTTTGCTTTTTTTTTTCTTCTAATGAAAATTATTGAAAAAGCAAAATGCAAATTAATTTTCTTGTCGTCGAGTCAACTAACAGAACAGAATTTGTACATGTTCCCGCTTACTTAGCTACGCATGGAAAAAGACTTTTTTCTTTTTTTTTTTTGCAGAGAATGTTTGACATGTTAGGCACGTACGAACAAGAGTGAACTATGTGGACGTGTTATGGCGCATACCAAATAAGTTCGTATTACTATAAAGGGGCAAACGCGCATATTCGCCTTGTCTAAGCGACAGCTATTTTTACGAAAAGCTTTACCATTGTAAGCGTTGTCGTTGTAAATCTATTAGGATTTTGAGAAGATTCTTCAAAAAAACGAAAGAAATAAAGTAAGAAAAGCCGTAAGAATGACTTACTCTTTCCTTTGACAAATTCCGTATGCTGATCCTCTATGTGATGATGATGGTGGTTGGTTGGCTGTTGCGCTACAGTTAAAGAGTTTATTAAATGTTGACTTGAGGTACGTTGACGATGCGGTGATGGCGTACGATTATTATTGCGTTTACGTTGCAATGAACGTTCATCTTGACCGTTGCTGCTATTGCGGCCATTGCGTATACGTTCCGCTCCGTAAAAGGTTGGGGTATGCGTGAGTAGCACCAAGACAATTATGAAACTTCTTAAACCCCACAATGTCTGCAATCCTTTCATTGTCATTGACACCGGTACACAATCGATAAAAGGGCTAAGGCGCGCTAAGGCAATAACGCCAACGTCATTATAAATATTATTGAAGTGAAAAAAACAAAAGTGGGCTTCTTACACAAACATTCATACGCAAATAGACACACGCACACTTACGCGCATACACAAGCAAGGAGCTTGTTTTTTCATAGTTAACACTGAACGAGTTATTAAGAGTTTTGTTGTTTTCTTTTTTTTGGTTGCCGTCTAAAGCAAGATTTATTTTTAATCGAATGTTGTCAGATTTTTTAAAATATATTTTTATTTATTTACTTTTTTTTTTTAAATTTTTTATTCTTTTGGGTAAAAATTTCTATCCTTTTTTTGCTTTTACATTTTAAAGGCCAAACAAGTTTCGCTTACATTCAAAAACAAAAAAAAAAACAATGGTTGTTGTGCTTGTTTTTCCTTTCCACGTTAATCCCGGTACTCGATAAGCTCATGAATTTTCTTGATATTATTTTAGTTTAAACAAAACCACTTTTTCGTATTTTTTCGTTCTCGTGAAAAAAAAAATGAAAAATTCTCGAAAAAAAATTAACGCGTACGTACACGTATTTAAGTAAAAACAACAATAAATATATAGAAAATTCAAAATATTGAATAAAAACAAAAATGAAAAAAAAAACAAAAAAAACTTCTCAACATATAAATGAACCGTTGTAGTGAAGTGTTTCGATTAAACGATGTGCGCTTTAAAACGTTGAGTTCGAAACTGAGTTAAAAAATTGTCATCATCATCGCCATCTATACAAAGTATTGTAACAAGCAGCCAACGCTAAATGCTAAGCACAACTTACTCTCATTTTACACAAACACATGCACATATACGCACACAGTTATCTATTTTGTTTTTAGCATTTGAGTCTCTACCACTACACATATGCACTTATAAGAACAATTACTTGAAGACTGAAAATTTGAAAACCTTCCACGGCAGTTAGGCATGGCATGCTGTTAAATGAATGCTCACGAGTGAGCGCGTGCATGTGTGTGTTTGGGATTTCGCCTTAAACACATTTTCAATAATGATCAAACAAATCACAACAGACATGAACTGAGTTTGCGCCCAGTTTTGTTTTTTGTTTTTTTTTTTTTCTTGCTTTTCATCATTTTCTGTTCTCAGGTAATTCTGGTCTTCCAGCCTTTAAAAAGTCGTTACCAAAACATTCGTAACCTATACATGCGCATATGCAAGCAGACACACACACAATATACCCGTAAATTCGCCTTAAAACAGGTCTGTCTAAGTCTTACTTACTCACTTACTTACTTGCTTATGGTCTATCTATCTATTTACATACATACATACATACATGCATACATACAGTGTGTATGCCGTATATGTGTGTGTTGTGTGTGCGTTTATCTGTTGAGCAACTTATGTTCATATTTCTTCGTTTGTTTGCGTACGCGAGCTCTCACCTGTGTGTATCTTTTGTAAGCGATTGTTGTTGCTTTTATGTTGTTATGGTCTTTTTTATGTTTCTTATTCTTCGTCTTGTTCTTCTTATTTCTTCTCGTACGTGGGTTTTGTTTTCATATTATCATTGTATTTTTTTTTTTTTTTTTTCATTTTATCTTCTCTTCTCTTCTGTTTCAACTACTTTGCGTTCATATAAATGTTTGCTTTTCTTGTGCGTTGTTAATCTCGTGTTTAAAATCAACAATAAAACAAAAAAAAAAGCAAAATAAACAAATAAATAAAACATAACAAAAAAGAAAAATTTGTGACTTGTGTCATATGTAGTTCAAATTTTATATGACTTTTACTATTTATTACCGAATTCATTAAAGATAAACCACACTAGGGGAGGTCTGGAGAGGTTTTTCTCTTTCTTTGAAATGTCTTTTTAAATAAGAGTTACGGAAATTTTGGCAAAAAATTTAAGAAAAGGCGGTAGCAGTCATTTAAGTGAAAAACATGTTGAAGCTTAAAAATAATTTTCCCAGAAATAAAAAAATAAATTAGGATTTTTAGACAAATTAAACTTCTCCGTTTCCATGGCAATTCCTTGCTATCTAATCTAAGGTATCTCTAAGAGACGACAGTCAGATACAGAGCAACATTTAATGAATTAAGTGCTTGATCGATACCATTCGCTGATTTCTTTGCAAAGAAAGGGAAATCCGATTCCCTTCGTCATCAAACAAGCTGAGGAACTGGCCTTGCATGTCTCTAAACGTAACGAAATCAAGTGCCATGAAATGCATTCGCGAAACATATGAATATCTTAAGGTGTTTCGCTCGCGCTTAACTAAGGATTTTGCAGCATTCGTTAGAGTCCTGGTTATTAGAAAAGATATATGTGTACAAGGGAGAGCACCAAAGCATGCCAGTTGCAATGTATAAAAACAAAGCATGCCAGAGAGGAGGTTTGCGAATATTTTTGGGAGCCTGTGTCTACATCACCCATACGGCCATGTCTTTATTAGTGAAATATTGTTGCCGCAATTGTAGCATGTTGTGTCCACTGATTTCGCGAGAAAAATTTAATCAATAATGCGCCTTATCTGATATATACATGGCACTGTGTGGTAGCTAACTCACAGACATGAAAATTGCCACCATCCTACAGCTAATTCTACCTACCCACAACCAGCCCGTCTTTATCAACACCGTTTAGAATTTTTGAACTGATTATAGGCGATACATTTTTTGTGAGAACATACTTTAATAGTTAGCGTACAAATGGCAGCAGATATGAATCCGGAGCTTGGCTGCATTTTAAGTAAGCCTCTTCTGATTTTCACATTGAAAGTCGCGTCGTGGCATATTCGCTGACATGCCCATAAATATCAAGAGAGCACATAGGCTGGTAAGTCTTTCAAATGCTGTTACTATAAAGTAGTTCTGCTATCTCTTATACGCTAACGGCGCAGGAAAAGTTTCATCGTGCAACGTTAGTCAAGATCGTTTATATATATGATAGCGCGGGTTTATTTTGCTTTTGTTATCGGATTGTACTAAAGTCCTCAAAAACGTACGACGTCGCGACCACTCTAAGCAATTTAAATTCTAATCGCACGTAAAATATATATATTGTATATAACTCTAATCGTATGCAAATGTGACATTCGATGTGAGCTATAGCTGTAATCTCAAATACTGAAAGTGTAGCATGCATTAAGGTACTTAGCATAACAGATTCCAAAAATCCTTTTGACATGAGAAGATTTTAAACGTTAGCTACGCTGCGGCACAAAGTAGCGCGAGGAAAATGTGAAACGCTAACGGTGCCCTAGTACTGCGAGATAGGCCAGCGAACTGAGACTTTAAACATCATTCATCTTGTTGTTGTTGTAAGGTGGCAAATGTAAGATCTCAGACATTATTAATCTTGGAGGTAAGCCACGGAGAATAATATTTTAAATTTCATTACTCTTTAGGATAAAGAAAGGAGAGTAGGTAAGTGTACCAACGAGAGTCGGGTGTTAAGCGCCTTTAATCTGGTAAAGTCTCACAAGTTTCTGGCTAAGCATTTGGCAAACTTTGTTCCTTAACCCTTGGTAAGCCGTGCGAAGATCTGAAACACAAACGATTTAAATAAAATATAAGATATTGGGCTCGATCTAGCTCTTCTCGTCTTCTGTAGCAATGTATGTAAACTGGCCCGTACTAATCTGAGATAGAATGATTAGAAAACAAACAAAATGGGGACATATATGTAATTATGACGAATAGCGTTTCCATTGTATTTCGAAACAAAATCTATTATAATTTTTTGCTTATAAGTGAAGGTAATTGACAAAGTTTGGACAAGTTGGGAGCTAATTAAGTTCTTCTTTCTATATCCAAGGCATTAATTACGCGCGGAAATTGTTCAATACTTGACTATTAAGCTAAGTAATCGACAAAAGAATAAAGACGCGCAGCCCTCAGGACTCATTGCTCAATTGTCTAGTGATCAGGCCTAACTATACTTTTATGTCTTGTCGATCCGTACTCGTGAACGCAATCAATGGAACGATCTAATTAGTACGCGCTACGCCCACTAAAGACTGTAATTATACAAAAAAAATTCTTTTAACGAATGTTGGAAATCGGTGATGGCATTGAAAATATTTTCTAGGGTTTTTCTAACTTTCATTTTAACACCATTTTAAACCTTATTAAAATTTTAAACTAAATTTTGTTTCATCAAACAATGTAGACCTGCAGAGGAACGAAGCCTTTGCAGTTTGAAAATACTTTTTAGCGTTCACTCTGATCATTTGCTAATTATTGACCAATGGTTCGTTTTATGCGTAATAACTAAAGTGTGAAATTTCTCAATAGCCTTGAAAGCTTCGCCACAGTGTGCTAATAAATTAACCTGAATAAAGAAAAATATGGAAAAAAATGATATAAAACAATCAAAGCAAGCTGAAGCGAAAGCGAGTAAACTAATTGCTCAAGAGAAAGAAAAGGTAAAAAAAACAAAGCAAAATAAAATTAATATAATATCGAATGTTCTTTTGGTTAAAAAAAAAAAAAAGAAAAAAGAGATAAAATTATCTCCATTAGTATTAAATTATCTCATAAAAGAGATCAAATTTTAAGAAAATGTTTAGTTGAAGTAAAACAGGCAAGCAAATTACATTCGGCTGCGATCGAATCTTTCATACTCATCACCGTTATCCTAAAAAAGATTGAAGAGAATAAAAAACATAAATTTGCACATTCCATAATAATGGGTGGACGTGGGTGATTTTTGATATTCGTGTAGAATAATTTTTCGGAATGGAAGCAAAGGTTTTCTCAGATACCACAGATACTACACAGTTTGGCAGGCGGACAAATGGACTAACTAACAGATGGACAGAACTTGAAACTAACCAACACTTGATATACAAACGCAGACAGACGGACATGCTTAAATCGATCAAGAATACATATACTTTGTGGAGTCTCTGAAGTTTCCTTCTGGGCGTTGCAAACGTTTTGACGAAATGAATATACCGCTCATCCTTCGTTGATGGGTGCAAAAAAATGGGAAAAAAGACGAATGTTTTCCTTTTGGCTTTTTTTTGGGAAATCTCAAATTTCTTCTTGTCTTTGACAACAACAACTACAATAGCAATAAAAACAAATAAAACTAATAATGAGGCTGTTGCTTCACCTGTCCGCAGGTTAGGTTAACAAGGTTTTCTACCCATTCGGTTATATATGTTTTGTAATGGAGAGACGACAAAACATACAAGATTTTGTCGTAAGCATAAGCAAGCAACAGGTAACGCTAAGAAAATAATATGATGATGCCATAAAACATTTTGCTCTGATAAGCTGGAAAGGAACGAGAAGATTTCTTAAGAAACATGATTTTTTGTTTTTTCTGTTTTTTTTTTTTGTTAGATGAAAATTGAAAAAGAAAAGAAGAAATCCTTTGAAAATTCTGGCAGCCAGTTGAGCAGCGTAACTAACTAAAGTATGGAACAGAGATCGCAGTGAGCCCGTAAGTTACCGTTTGTAAATTGTTGTTAGCATTCGTTATTCGTTGTGTAAGACAAAAGTCAAAGTAAAGAAATTGTTTTTCGTTTTTTTTTTATTTTCTATAGAATTTCTCAAAAACATCCCGCTGTGTATGGCGTGAAATTCAAGAGGTTTTCAATATGATCTTATAATTCGTTTTCCACTTGTGGCGATGTTTTTAAAAGAAAATTCACACACATTGCTACCAAGCTCGCTTACTAAAAAGAAAAAGAGAAAAACGACCACTTGAGCTGCACAAAAGAGCCTTTAAGCTATTGTAACGCCTTTCCACAAAAAAAAAAAAAAAAAAAAAAAATGTGAAGAGAAAAAGGAAGGAAAACTATTTGAAATTATTAAAAATTTATGAAGAATGGGCTGAATCCAGCAAAACAAGGAAAAATCAACTGAAACGGAGGAGGAGGTGGCAATAATGGTGTTCGCTGATCTAAGGAAAATTCAATAAATGACTTTGCAACATGTGATGCTGTTTTTCTATTGTCGCTGTTGTCGTCGTTGCTTGTAAGCGGTAAAAAAGCCTTTATAAATAATTTGCATAATTTTCATATTTTTTAACTTAGGAAAAACGCAAACGATAACTAGCTTGAGCTGCGGTCTTGAGTTGAAAAAATGCTTGAAATATACAACAAGTAAAACACGACCCATCAATAAATACGGCAAACCACTTCGCTTAATTGCGATTATGGAGCATGGACGACTTTGCAAAACCAGACCTTCTGATAAAAGTGGTCAAAAAAGGTTCTATTCAAACCATTCTCTATAGTGTGTGTTTTTTGGTCAAAACATGTCGATGGAGCAGAGGGACAGACAAGCTTAAATCCATTCAGAAAGGGTTGTTGCATCGATCGGTATAATAGTAAAAAGGTTGGCCTATCTTAAGTCCTTCAGGGTGTTGCATGCACCCCCACAAGTTAAAATCCCCTTTTGCAGAGTAAAGACTATTATTGTTTTTATAAAGAGAATTCCAATTATTTAATTGAAACAACAAAAATTAATTAATTATTCTTTTAGTAAATTTCAACAAAGGAAAAAGTAAACCGCCAAGTTTACTATGTTGCTTTGAAAATCGATTCTTACAAAGTGGAAGCAACATAGCTTATCCACACCTTGTACCATAAGTGTTGTGGGATACAAAAATACTGGCATCTATGCGTTGGGGTGGCTAAACCACCTTTCTTCTTCCACCTTTTTATAGACACCAATATTTCTAACAAAACCAGTGAAAATAATAAAAATTACGTAATAAGATTACGCTAATTATTGGTGCAGTTATCATTAACATACCGCTACCAGATAGTATAATTAATTTTTTAAACGTCATAGTGGTCATGTTTTTTTTTTATTCCCATCAAAATTAACATTTACGTTCAGTGCTATTTGGCAAATCATCGTGCAATATTTTGCAGTTATATAGCATATGGAAGTTAATAAAATTTTAACGTTTCGCGTATGCGAGATGAAAGTTATTTTGACTAAATGGCTTCGGAAACAAACAAAGTTGTCGCAACTGCAATACAGGCAACCTAACTATAGGGCCTGGTTTACGGCCCTCTCGATAACATAGCCGTGGATTACTGCGTCGGTGTAACGACTAGGAAACTTAAAGATGTCGATAATGTGTGTGTTTTCATTACTATCGAAAGAGAAGTCTTGCGTGGCTGAAATTCCTATCGAGTGACGTACTTAAATGACAATCGAGTTTTCTTGATATCGAGAACCACACACCGTCTACAGTTCTTAAAACACTCATACAGCCAACGAAATGAACAGTTTTGTATGATTTACGATTTATGGGATTTCATGATTGACGATTACCTTTCCGGCAGGAATTAAACAAATGCTCTCTCTCTCGCTCTCCCAGTTCGGTTAAAATGTATTTTCGAGAAGATGTTGGCAAGACGCAGTACATCTCGTGCCACTATCAATATACTGACCACAAAATTGCTGCAATATTTTCCCATCAATCATTTTTCTCTTGGATGAAATTATTGATTTAGTGCTAGAAACCACAACAACAACAAAGCCTAGTAAGTAAGAATCGTGTACGCAGTGGGCGGTCTTGCACCCACTAGGCTACGGCCACCACCGCCATATCTCGTGCGCCTTCCCCACTTTTCTCTGATTCCACGCCAAATTCCATCAAAATAGCTCATGAATTGCTATCTTTACGTGGAACATAAGAAAATAAAGCGGACAGTAGGACAGACGGGCAGATGAGTTTAGGCCGAATCAGATTCGGCGAATACCGGCATAGTGAAAGAGTTTATCTCAACTCTTTCTGAGTGTTGCATACATCCACACAAACTTAAGGGTGTAACTACAAATTTATTAAGAATCGATTTCCTTTACATCAAATTTATATGGAGATCGTTAATGAGGCGATTTTTGTGACATTTCTAGGTAATTCAAAAAATTTTCCTTTGTAGAAATAAAGGTAACTTCTCGATTCCTAACTTCTAATTTCGCGTTCTGAGGAAAGGGGAAGTTATCCCTGTTGTCACTATGATAGGACAAAAAGGGCTGCGATACTTTTTTGTTTATAAAAAGAATCGAGTTTGGAGCGCGGAGCTCCTTTGATAGACTTTCGAACCCATTAGTCTTTGCTAATCTATGTCACCGGAAAGTTATCCCAGGGACGATTATAATAAAAGCTAAAGGGAATCGGTTTTTTTTTTTTTATTTTCAAACAGGACTATAGCTACGCTACCTGTAAATAAATACCAGACGGTCTCAAGAAGGTAAAATTCTTCACATATATATTTCTGAATACTCATAAACCTAGCGCTCTTATAGATTGCGCAGGATCGCCTTCAGACTGATTATAAACATACATATTCTGAACGTTTTTATGGGATTTTTTCTTTTATTGCAATTTTCTCTACAAATGCAAATAATCATCATTACGTTGATTTATATGAAAAGATTAAGTTGTGCTGGATAGTGTGTAAAAACTTGTATACAAAGCAAAACCATATTATTGAAGTTGCTTATAAAACTTAGCTTAGCGACTTTTCTTCGCAATATTGGCGGCGGTTATACGCATTTTTTTCATTTCATAAACGCGCAGCAAAACACTGGTAAAGAGTGCGATTGTTGTTGACGGTGATGTTCTTCAAAAATCTCTACAAAAACAAACAAAAAAAAAAAAAATACTCCTCACTCTTATTGAGTATAAGAAGAAGAGTCATTATTATTACGATGATAATGAAGATCGCCAACATTATAATCATTATTGTTGGCTTTAAATAAATACGCGTACCCGCTATCAGGCTAAGTCTACAGCGAAAGGCATCCACAGGTTGTGTTTGTGTATGTTCAACGAAAACAACAATAGCAGCAACAGCAATAATGGTAACAATAACAACAATCACATTTAGAGAGTGTTTCGTCATTAATGCATTACCATGTTGTCTAAACAATATAATAAACATTGATCGTTACATGTGTTTGTTCGTTTGTTTATTTATTTGCTTGTATGCTTAAACTCCAATGATCATTATGTGTTAAGCATGTTTATCGTAATGATCATAAGTACATATTGTCGTCTATACTCTGTTGTTTTAAGTGCTCGTGGCATAAAAACTTTTCGCTTAAGTTTATCTTTTTTTCCCACTTTTTGGCTTCTTCTTGTTTTTCCTTTTGTTGTTTAAAGTCTTTTGTTTTCTTAGGTTTACATGCATTTCGATGATGGCAACTCAGATTATGCTGAGTTGGCCTCATGGACATGTAAAGCACACACTTAAGTACACGTTTTAGCTTTGGTTAGATTATTGTTCCACGGATGCCACCGCTATAATACAACAACGACTAACTGATTGCATTTGAATGTTGGCCGAAGCAATGGGTTGTACTTCAATATTAATCTCTCTGTACGAACATTAAAGCCGATTAAAAGCAAAAAAGAAAAGAAAAAAAAAAAAACTGAGCCTATGTTGCTGCCGCTTAAGGTCGTTCAAAGTTTCGCTTGTATATGTACGTTCAACTAAAACTATTTACTGTTGTGTTCGTTTTTTTTTTTACATAAGCAGAAAATGATTTTTCTTATGGCTCCGCTGTCAAGGTTTTTCTACACTTATAACCGGTGGTTTATGCTAAAAGTTCTCCACCTCCTTTTCTATATCTCATCCTCCCCATTTGTTTTTATTGTAGTTTGCTATTATTTTTGTTGCTCTCAAAGTGTTGATAAATTTTTGAAACCTTTTTCCTGAGTTCTCGAGCGGCTCATTGATCATCTTCATCATTAATTTTTACAAAGTTTTTTTTTCTCTTTTTAAATATTTTTATTCTGTTTTATTTCAGTCCAAAAAAAAAAAACTACAACAAATTAGCACGATTTTCTGTGGCCTCTAAACGTTCCTTTTTCTGTTTTGGTTTTGGTCTTTTGTTTTTTTTCACTTTACTTAACAAGAAACATTTTCTTCCAAAATTGCTTGAACAACGAGTAACATACGTTTCGTTGTGCGAATAATGGTCATCATCTCTACGATTTCTCGTTTGGTGGAACCAACCATCACACACACAACAACATCAACTGTTCGGATAAATTCCAATAAAATTTTTGTTAAATCGTTTTATCAATTGTTTGGCATCATTAAATGCTAACTAACAACGCAAGCGAAGAAAACGAAACAGTTGAAGATGATGATGAAGCAGCAAAGGTAACGTTAGTTACCATGCTATGGATTGTGGTTGCTGTGTGAATCCTTAGTAAGAAAAGTGTTTTACTCTTCTTGACTTACCGCTGGAATGCTGTTTGTACATACCAACAGGCAACAACAACAACAACAACAACCAAGCGAAAGGCCTCATGCTGTGGTTGTCAACTTCGGTTTCTTTTTACACTAAGATTAAGATTTGTTGTTGCTATTATTGTTGTTATTTTTGTTGCTATTGTTATTGGTTGTGCTGCTGACGTCGTTGCTAACGCAATTCAACAGTTTTCGTCCTCTACCTTCTTAAACATTATTTCTTTACAGCCATACAACAACATCTCGACATAACTTTGTTTGACTTTAAATGGGAGAAGGATTTTCGTTTTAAAGAATACACTGGAAAAATTCCAAGAATTTACTCAACTCGTAGGCAAATTTTCGACACCCTCTACTTGTAAGTAATCGACAGAAAGTAAATTATAAATCATTTGGGAATCGCTGTTATATCTATTGCCCGCTTGGCTCTATTTTTATATTAACTTTTTAGACCCGCCTAGCCCTATGCGAAATTCTGATATAAAGTTCGAGACCCGTATGTGATTTGTAAGCGACAAACGTTTGCCGCGAGATTGTTAACAGCAGTTGACAGCAGTTGAGCGAAACATAATAATTTCATTGTTCGCTTTTAAGTTGACTTTGCTAAATAGTTGTTGACTTAGGTTAGTTGCTATGGCTGTTTTCCTATGATTTGTGGAAGCAGCACGGCCATTTTCGCACTGCTGTGTCAGAAGACTCTAATAAACGTTTTCACTTAGCTTTAAAATGATTAATAACTAGCATATACTATTAGCCATCGGCTTTTACGTGCTGCGCTCGAGACTATGGGCACATCAAACTTAATCTGAAGCCAGGCTGGTTCAATGGAAGCCAAATGTATAGTTTCAGTTTTGCTGGTTTATCAACGGTAGTCACCAGACACAGAGACAAAGAGAGAAGTGCGTAAACTAAAACATAGGCGCGAGTAAACCGAAATGAACATGCGCACTTTTCCTTGCATCGTTGATGCATTTCGTGGAGCCCAAGTGTGAATCACCTTTCACTATCTCCTTCACATAATTGATATTATAATAAAGTGCGACATTTGGAATTCTTTCACGTACTTTCTCGTTTATGCATATTTAAAAGTGTTACATATGGGAATGTAAATTTTCTCGGACCCCTGTCTTCCAATAAAATATAGCGTTGCGCTAGCTAAGCTTTTGGTAAGTTCAAATTCATTTTGCCATCAATGGACGGAATATAAACGGACAGTCAGACAGACATGGCTAAATCATTTCAGCCTCCGGCACCGATTAAGAAAATGCACTTATCCAAGGGTCGCTAATGCATGCAGGAAAGTATTGTAGGCCTAAGGGTGAATCTCTTCCCCTTCTCCTTCAGCAATGTGTAGTTTGGCGGAGAAAGCTAACACGCATCTTGCAATCACGAAACAGAGAGACAAATGGATAGACGAAAAGACGGATATGACTATATCGCTTCATGGTGACGCACTGGTAAGCAGTATGCATATTTCCGATCCCTGACGTTTCTGAGTTTCTAGTTCTTCACAAAGTTAAGGTTTTTAAGCCAGTAACTCTAGTACTGAAATACTCCAAATATATTAATGTAAGATTCTACGTGTGGTACTGTGTGCAGCAACCGATAACTCTAATATTGAAATACTCCAAAAATGTAGTGTTAAGACTCTCCCTCTTACAACAATGCCAACGAAACTATTCATGATAGCCGGGATTTTCTATTCACTAAAAATCTAACACAACGGATTTCTTCGCAACAGTTTGTCGGACTGAGTAATCACGGTAATGTCGTGCCAAGTTCTCCTATGGATGACTCCAATGAAATAAGAAGATTGAAAAGGGCATATATACTGGATCCTCAGACGATTCAGAAATTAAAATATTATTATTATTTTAATGAATTTTCTAAGTTTATGTAGTTGCTTTTTTCTTCTATTTACTTATCTTACTGTAACATTAACTTAATGTCTTTTTAGATAGATTGCAAATTAAATATATATAAACAAAAGAAGGTCGATTATATCATTGATCTATGTGTCGATTGCAATGCAAAATTAGTTTTTGCTTTTGGATAAATTGTATTTAAAATTATGAAAAAGTTTTCTTTCAATGTTTTTGTGTTTTCGTTCCATTTTATTTTTCAAACGACATTCAAGTATCCATGTTTAACATGGTTACGACGGTGATCGTAGCTTATAGTAAGATAACTTTTTCTTCAAGTAAGGGAGTTATAAAACAACAACGGCAACAGCAGTAATGATCACAGAGAAAGAACAATAGGCAGACGGACAAACAACTAAAACAAAATATTCTTATGCGAAATTCTGGCCTCATCATAATCAGGTTTGTTAAGCAATAATTGTTGTCAATGTAGTGAAAGAAAGAGAGAAAGGAAAAGCAAAAGAAAGAAAAATCGTCGGAAAAGAACGTGTGGTTGTAGTGACTTTAGAAGTAACAAAGGATACGAACAAAAGGTTACTTGAGATTTCTTTGAATCAGAAAAAGAATGGGAAACAATTCGCATTGATAAACTGCGAACTCCTTTTAAGGATATCGATGCACATTAATCAGAGCCAGAGACGCTTTGTGATACCATGAAATTTATTTAAATATAATTGAGTTGAATAAATACAAAAAGAAAGAAGAAAATTTATTCGATTGGGTGAGAAAATAACGTCAATAGGAATTCTAAATATATATACATTTTTTTTTTACGGTAATTTAAATATGGTGTAATAGATTTTATCTCCTCCCTTATAAGCTTTACTTGTTATCAACTTATATTAAAAAAAAAAGGTTAGTTCAGTTTTTTTGAACAAATTAATTTTAAAATTTTCTATTGCTTTCTTTTCAATGCTAAAGATAAACTATATGTTGTCTATTTTTTGGATTGTAATTTAATCTCTACGTTGCCTAATTCTAGGCGAATTAACAAAAATAATAAAAAAGTCCTCCTATTGTGTACTTTCAGGCTTATTATACAGTTGTTTTATTGCATACTTTTCGGTTTATTTTTCAACAGGTCCTCCTATCTCTGTAATTGTTAAGATATTCTCATTTTGTTTTTGTTTATTATTTTTTTTTAAATTAATTTTTAAACTTTATTAAAATAACGGTATCTGAGGTCTAAGCTTGTCTATCCGTGTGCCCGTCAGTCCGTCTTGATTTCATGCGAACAACTCACAGGCCGCAATTTTTGAGATATTATGATAAAAGTTGGCACCAGCTGAATTCTTTTGGCCCAAGGACAGATGCTATTGAAGATGGATCGGATCGGACCACCTCGCATATGAAATCTTCTTTTACGAAGACGTTATTTGAACAACTGTATGGCGGTGAGGTGGAGTATTTATTATAGTGTTTTACGTGATAAGTTCACTTTTCATTTTTTTTTATCTATTATTGCCCCCACCATGAAATTTAATAACATTGTGTGTGTGATTTCTTTTGATTTGAATCAGGTATTGACTATACTTATATTAAGAAGAGCACGTTCTGAATAATCGAGTCAATCTTTTCCGGTTTTGTTATATGTCGAAGGCATCAAATTAAATTTTTTTCCTTTTTCTTTTCTCAAAATTGGTAAACGAAAGCTAAAAATGTTTGTTTAACATAAATATTTTCATAAAGCAACAAACACAGCTTAATTATACTGGCGGCGTTAAATTAAACGTTTGGTATGTATGTAACACACATATATGTTAATCCAAGTGTCTTTTTCTATTTTCTTGTGCCTCCATTTCAAGCCGTTTGCTTGATCGGCTGGTTTTGTTTCTTCTTTGCGTACACCTTTGAATAGAATCAAACGCAAGTCAAGTAAGTGCGAGAAAATGTAAAAACAAAAATAAAAAAAAAATAAAAAATTTTTTTCATTGCTTTGTATATATGGCTTGTATTCATGTTTGTATTTGCGTAAAAGTGTATGTGCGTATGTTTTACCTCAACATAAATGCTTTAGAGATTTTTGTTAATTTTTGGCATGCGTGTGTTTTCGTTTGCTTTAGTTTGTGCTATGGTTTACTTATCCAGTGAATGTTCGTATAACCAAAGCATTCACTTTTAAGAGCTCTTATGGTAGTGCTGTTAAGTTTACCGTTTCGTCCCTGTTTTGATTTTTTTTTATGTTTTGTTCCTCGCTTAAGCGCATGAGTGTGACTGTTTTGTTTTTTCCGCTAATAAATGTAAATTTTGCCAAAAAATAAAAAAAAGCAAACACACATTTTACTGCAACGCTGACGTGGCATAATAATTAGGTTAAAGTATTTGTTACTTTGCTTCAAAAAAAGCATTTCATTAACGTAATAATTTGATGTTCCTTTTCCCCGAAAGTGGTCGCTGAAAAATTTCTTCTCTAAAGAGAATCGGAACCGAAAGAGCGTCGGAAAGCTTTTTATATTTATCTATGACGTGGATGAGTAATAACAAAGGATTTGATTTAGTTCGCATTGAAATATGTTTAAAATGGTAGGAGAACCTTATAATGTTCGGGCTTAGCTCTGCGCAGGTAGTTGACTGGTGAACTGCCTGTTTCCGGTTAACCTAACGAGAACATTTGCTGACCATGTGACTAAGCGTGTTTCTGACAATAACCGAGACTACAACAATTCACCGTAAAACCATTGAAAAATTTAAAGAATTTAAAATCCTAAGCAAATGAATGAACGTTTTAAAAAAGTGATTAAGAACCGGTCCGAACGAGGCTTGAAATAACGCAATAGCGACTTATTATTATTCTTCGCTTCACAACCATTGGCGCTAGCTTGGAAATAAATGTGCTTAAGCCAACGGCGTGATCACAACAGCGTAAATCTACTGGAAAGATTCGGGTCAAGATGTTCAGCAAACCATTAAATCAAAATTAATTTCGCCAAGGACGAAATTTTGCGACTCCTGCGAGCAGACAAAACGGACTTTGCCTTACATTCTTGTACCTAAAATACAGCTGAAGAGTATGCCTGTGCGTCAGAAAGAAGTGGGTGAGTAGAAAGGGATAGGAGGGTCCCGCAGCCTAGTGGGAGTCAGCCCAATCCGTAAGTGTTATGCCTTCACTCACTTAGCACTCACTACCCCGCTACCGAACAGATATTCGAACTTTGATCTAAGCTCTGCCACTGGATAAAGTCATAAGCTAGCTTCGATCTTTCATGCTGAAGACCCCGTGCATGTACTTGACATTTGGCTAATATTCCATTCATTTTCGCCTAATAGTATTTTAAATTTTATTTCGAAAATTTGTATAAAGAAAAGGAAATCACGTTCTTCTTCGAAATAAATATGTTTCTAAAATTATTCTTATGAGGGTTTATTTATTCAAATATTTTTCTCAAGGTTGCTTTAAGTAGCAGCAGCAAGAATTGTGACAGAAACCAAGAAATTTTTTCAAAGTGCTAAGTGAAATTAGGAAGTAGGCGTGTCTTACTTTCAAAATCGCTAACGTCACAAAACCTTGGGCAAATATATAAAGTTGAGGCTGAAGTAATCGGCCGACACGTCCATAAGTAGCTATCGTAATATTTCGCAGCTTCTAAGTTTAAAGCTCTTCAAGTTACTTGAGAATTGACAGGTGTGGTTCTTGGCAGCAGTCTATAGATGAACGACGAAATCGTGTGTTACGCACCCATAAGTCCGAAAACTTTTTCTGAAATGTGTTGGCTATGAAAGCTTTGGCGTAAATGAGTTTCTTTTTAATAAGGAGTGATTAAAAAACTTGGCGCTGAGAATATAAATTTTTTTTGAAAATTTTTGGTGAAAACAATTACTTTTGTGCAACTTTTTCTTGCCCTGATATCTGATCGCTGTTGCCTCCCTTCTGGCGTGGGCTACAAGTTATTATACGAACGTCGAGAGCGCACATTGAGTATCGATGGATTGGCAGTGGCAGGGTCAGTATTAAAAATGTTCTTTGGAGATTTTACAAGTGTGCGATTTGTTTGTGTACGCCTAAGTTTTTTTTTTCTTTTAAAAAATTGCTTGCTTGTCGGGCTTCTGGTAATATCGTACAATACAGCGCTGGGCTTTTCTGGTTACAGCATTATTTTTATTTCACTTATTTTTACATCGTTTTTTTTTTCGTTCAGTCCTTTACCGCTAACCAGCAATAAAGTACTTCAGATTCGTTTTAACCTAAATATTTTATTTATTTATTAAATTTTTTTTTTTTTGCGTTTTGGATATTTTGTGATTGCATCTTAATTTGTGAAGAGTTTCCTTTCCTTTCATTTTTATTTTTATTTGCTTTTGGTTTGGTTTTGTTTTTACTTTTATTTTTTATATTTCAGTATGTTTCGGCTTTTAAACATAAAATAAATTATGTCGCGCTTTAGTATTTATTGGTTATGCATTGACTTGCATGTTAATGCTTATAATATGAACGTGTGTGCGGCGGTATTGTTTGGGCGTGTGAGTATAAATGAGCGCGCGATAGTAATTTGTTTAAGGTTTATGTTTCACACTTTTGCATTTATTACTATTGTATGACCATCACCACAACACCGCCATCCTTTTTTCTTTATTTTATGAGTGCCACACAATGTCAACGGCGGGCAGACCGATTGACAACCAAGCGAGCGAAGCAGTCTTCAGCGGTTTGCAATCCATCCATTTAAGCTTTCAATACACATATATTTATGTATATATATATATAAATATATATGTATATGCATTTATGTATAGCTAAGTGTTGTGTTATAATGTTGCAACAACGAAATCAACAACAGTAACAATAACAACAAGACCAACAACAACAACTAGAACAACAATGGCAATAACAGTATTCTTCGTTATGCTGTGTTGCTGTTGTCCAAAGTTGTCAAAGTCATTGACCCGTTTTGTTTTACAGCTTATTTCGTGTATTCGCGTCCGTCCCCCTCTCCATCATTTATTTTTTTCTGTAGTTTGTCTTAAACTTAACCGTTCAAGCTTAAAAAAAAAAAAAAAGAAGTAAAATAAATATAAATATAAAAAAAAAATTGTTATCGCGTTCGTATTCCTTGCAAATATTCATAATAACGTGCTGTTTTTACTTCTGTTGTTGTTGGCGTTGTTTGTATATAGAATTCTGGTTTTATTTGCTTTCATATGCTCTTAAATATTTGTTCAAATACACAGCTGTGCTATGCTATGCTATGCTATGCTATGCTATGTTGTGCTAAACCTCGTATATTGTTGCTCTGATGTTCATTAATTTTTATTTTTATTTTTGTTTTTGTAAACTTCACACAAGCTAGTACATACACATACAAACGTATAATTTTAGAGAAAAAGGCCAACACTCTAAATTCAAAACTTCATGAAAGTATAAACTGTTAGTTAGTCAGTTGTGTTGTTGTTGTACTATATTTGAAAAACACACTCATATATAGATGCAAACAGCTTTCAACCATTCACCGCTAATCTATTAAGTGTTAATTTATATTAAAAAATGAAAAAAAAAATGTATGCTTTTTTGTAAAATTTAAACAAATTTATTTTTTACTCTTCAGCAAAACTAATAACCGTAACATTATTTAATACTTATAATAATAATAATAACAATAATTGACTTTAACTACACAACCCGTTGATAATGATGAGCAGTATGTGTGCTTATGCGAGCATAATTTACAGAAGTTTTTTTTGTATGTTTGTTTTTTCCATTTATTAAGATGTTAAGGCATTTACGCAAAAATTAGTTATTACTTCGGATAAGTAAGACATGTACACTATAATCACAGGTGGTCGTCTCACGCCTTCATCTCACGGTCAAACTCGGTCTCATAAGCAATCAACAAAGTTACTAAAGCATTCTCGATAAGTCTAATAAGCCAGGGAGGGAGAGAGGGAATGCGAGAGTCCTTTGGCAGACAGCATTAAGTTGAAAGCATATGAAATCTCAGTCGCCTCTCAAAATATTTGGATGAATTTGGGTTCACTACTTTTCGAATCTAAACTAAGATCTGATTATACACTACACCAGGTGATGCAGGACACGTCAACTTTGTCCCGACCTATGTAACACCCAAAAGGGCTTCAGATGGACTCATCTTTTATTATTCCCATCGATTTGGAATCATTTTTTGAATCGATATAAGCTTGTCTGTGCGGCTGTCCGTATATTCGCGCCGCGAGTGTGCACCTGGGCTCCTCCTGTCGGTTTTTCCGCCAATCGTTTTCGTCGGCCGGCAGCTGCGTGACGCGCCGCGAATATGCACTAAGGAATTTATTATCTGGGAAAAATCTACTAGTTAGCATTAACTGGATTTGGGATTTTCGTACCAATATTTTATGATGAAGTTTGGCCATAATAGCAATTTAGCAAAAAGGTCTACTTTTTGGGCATATAAGAGTTATCCTGAAAAGCAAGCCCTTATGTGAAGAGAAGGTCCTCCAATACGAGTGCTTAATGAAGAGTACGCCTTTGCGTGAATATAATGTGTAATTTTTGGTATATTATTACCAAAAGCAGTGAATAATTGTACTGAGCGAAATGGCGTAAGGTATCTACGAAAGGCCTTGTCCGATTATAATGTTCTTCCTTGCTTTACGTTCGAAAGCATTGAAGTTGAAATGGTTCTTTGAATCAGTTATCAAAGTTATTAATTCAAGAGAATTTTTTTTTTTTGATAGTGTTGTCACACAAACACTTGCAGACGTATTTCCAAAAACATGTACATAGCAAGCACTCAAAACTTGCTATTGGTTATTTTCTCTTGTTCAGAGCTAAGGGATTAAGTTTGAAAATTAGGATGACCTCGACCTTTTCCACAATCCATAGCTTAAATTGGTCTAGAGTTCGGTGCATTTTAAAAAATTGGTGCCTTCAGCTTACAATTACTTCGATTATAAAGGAAATAGTTTCACCACTGCGGCAGATATTAATATAAAAATTTGTACAAATATTGCGGGCAATGGTCGCATTGTTATTAAGTCGCGTAAGTTTAGTCTCGCTGACCACACACCAAGTCGTACCCTGGCGCCTAATAAAATGGTTCATAGGCAATTGCAACAAATAAGAAAATTAATTTCTTTTGTTCGGTTCTTTAAGAAAAAAAAAAATGAAATTTCGTTATTATATAAAGCTGGGTGGAAGCTGCCAGTTTTGTGACCAGGAGAAAAAAAATCTCAGATCGAATTTATTAGCGTTTTGGATACTATGGGTTTGTCTATAGCTTTTGCCAAAGGACATATCGGGCAATTTTCGTAGGTGCAGCAGATTGAATTGCAGTTAATTCGGGTTCATTTCCTTACCTTATTTTCAAAGCGAGAAATTAACTGATTTATTGTATGTAGGGAGGATGGGATAACATAAGATATAATCTATGAGCAACTTCGCGCTTTTTTTTACAAGTGCGTACGGTTGTACACACATTACTTCAATAAGACCTATTAAGCGTAGAATTGACACTGAGGTATAAAAATGCCATAATTTGCCATAAATTGTGCGAATTGATTTATTCTACTCGTTGATAAATAATTAAAACTAAAAAAGATACTTTGTATAATTTTTATAACTTAGATTAATTCATTTATGTGAGTTTTGTTTGTTGTTTTCAATTTTTTCTCTATATGTTTTTATGGAAATCTTTAGTTTATCACAAAAAAAAAAAAAAAAAATATAAAATAGCTCAAGGAAAACCACATAATTAAATGTATTAAGTTAAAGTTGTATGTTCTCAATGCATGTTTCTATAATTAAAGTTAATACAAAATCATCGACATCATCATTAGCAACAGCACCATCAAGTGCTTTGACAATAGAAACTTATCTATGCATTATTCTTGAATAATACTTTTTTTCTAAATATTCTTAAACAAAAAAAAAAATAAATAAATAAATAAAAGATAAATTAAAAACAAATTCAAATCTTCTAAATGATGCCCTTTACCATTCAATTATTATTTGAACATTCTCTTGCACCAAAAAAATGAAGACAAATCGTCTTAAGCTGAAAGCGTCGCAAACGATTGAACAAAATGAGCTCGAAATGCAAACAAAAACACTTTGGAAAGTACATCATCTTGCATAAAATATTACTAGTATACGTATATATAACGTATATATACATACATAGGTTGGCGCAAGCAAGTAGCTTTACATGTGTACGAAAATTCGTACAAGCGTAGTTATCGTACACAGCCATACGCTCTGGCATACATACATACATGCATGGCATATCATATATAGTATAGATCTGAGCATGTTGTATGTGTGTGTGTGTGTGTGTGTGTGTGCATGCAAGTGGTACTATATGAAAAAGTTAATGTTTATCGTGAACGTACATAAATGTATTTGTGCACATACAAGTGTGCGTGTGTGTGTGTGTGTGTGTGTATACATATGCGCACCTATGAACGTATGTTTGTTTATTAACGTGTGTTGCTGATTCTGCGATGGAGATTTATAAGTTTTATTTGTTGTTTAGTGTGAAATTGAAATTTTTTTGTTTCATTTTTGTCTTTTTGTGTTTTTCTTTTTACTTTAAACCGGTTTTTTATTATGATTTTTTTCTAGAGACATAAACAAAAACTTATCCAGGTGTGTGTTGTGTGTGTACATGATATGAGACTTATGAGTGTATAATAGAAAGATTGAAGAAGAGAGAAAGTAAGTAAATGAGTTTTAATATATTTTTTCCCTTTTTACATATGCGCCAAGATGTGGAGATCATTATGGATTGCGTTTGGCGAAAGAGAGAGAGAGAGAGAGAGAGAGAGAGAGTGAGAAACCGACAGCATCCTTTAGATACATTTTAGCATCTTGTAGATAGTTTTAAATTAAAATATTTTATGATATTTTTTCCTTTTTTTCATTTATATAAAGAGAGTGAGATCCCGTTTGTTTATAATGCAGAGAGAGAGCGAGAGAGAGAGAGAGAGAGAGAGAGAGAGAGAGAGAGAGAAGAGGTACTGAAAACTTTCTTTAAACAATGTTTCTTTTTAAAAACCTCTAAATATTTAAAAAAAAAACGTTTAAATAATACATGATTTTTTTTATGTCATATGTATAGTCAAATCCTCATCAGGAGATAGAAAGAGAGAGAGCGAGAGAGAGAGAGAGAGAGAGAGAGAGAGAGAGAGAGAGAGAGAGAGCGAAATAACGGCAATATCTTTTAGATGCATTTTAGCATCTTATGGATATTTTTTATTTTAAAAGCACCAAATTATTAAAAAAAATACTGTTCACAGCTTTTAAATATATTTTTATTTTTATAGCATGAACCACTTGTGTTACAAGAGTATACTATGTTTGTGTGGATATGTGCAACATACAGCAGAACTTGAGATAGCTCCAATTTTGGTTATGCCGATCGATTCAGAACCACTTCTTGTCCGCCCGTCTGTCCGCCATCTTTTTCTTGTATTTACCCTACAGGCCGCAAATTTCAATGTATTTTGACGAAATTTCGTACACCGACATTGTTGGATACTAGAGCGAATCGAGTCACTTATTCGACTACTTTCTATATAAGGCCTTAATTTAAAAATCCGTTAGAGGAATAACTGTGGGATAGTGTAGAGTATTTAATGATGCGTTGTGACCAACTATAGTGTTTTTACTTGTTTTTCATTTACTTACAGAGAGTGAGATCTCTATGGTTTATAGTAAAGAAGAGATGGAGAGAGAGAGAGAGAGAGAAAGAGACAGGGGAAGAAATACTGAAAGCGTCTTTTAAATATTTTTATTTTTAATAGCGTCAACATATGAAGAAATCAATTTATGGAAATATTAAAATGCTTAAAATATTTTTCCTTTTCTCTTTGTCATTTTATTTCTAAAATAAAATATTTCCAAAATTTTTAGCAGTAAATCTATTTTCTATTATTAAACATCTGATAATAAGTCTTCGATATAGAGTTAGAAAACTAGGCATTCACTTAAAGCAGCATCCATACCACATGCACATACACTAATCCACACACGTAGCAAAAATATACGCGTTCGTATCAAAGTATTTGTAAATGCCTCGGTATTTGTCGACTGCTCTCTCAGCACTTTGCTATGATTAGAAATTCATCCAGGTGTGTGCTTGTGTTATGTACTCAATGTTTACTTTTAAATAAACTTATTTCTGTCCCTCACTCCTTCCGCTCGTTCGGCGGGTTAATGTTTTTTCTGTGTACTTTGGCACTTTGGTTACAAATAAATGTTTATTAAAAATAGTTTTATTATTGCTTACGTGTTGCATATGGATTTTGTTTTTGTCCTCTCGCTTTTTTAAATAAAAATAAAACAAAAAGAAAAAAAGCAGAAAGCGAAACATTTATTTCTATAACAATTCGTTACAGTAGATGTCACAGTTTGCACTTTCATGGTGTGCTTCGTGCTTTTTGTTTTGTTTTATTTTTTTTTTTTTTTTATTGCATTTCATGCTTTGTCGGTTTTTGCAAGCATTTGCCTCATATGGGCTTGAAAAGAATGAAAAGGGTTTCAAGTTTCAGCAAAACAAACGAAATAAAAAAACGAAAATAAAATAAAATGCAATAAAGTAAAACAAAAATCCAAGAAAATGCTTTAAAACGTTAACATAGATAAAGTTTACATTTACGTAAAAAAAAAAATAAATAAAAAAAAAAATAAAAAGTGAACTTTGGCTGGACGATTCAAATGAATTTATAAAACCTTTAAAGAATTTTTTTTTTATATGAGGTCAGTGGGCCATTTGACCAGTTAGGAACATTTTCGCATAGAATTTTCATATTATTTACAAGTATAGTTTTAATTAATATAAATACTGCGGACAAACAAGGGAAAATACATTAAATACTCTGCACCACCCTACAGTATTCATAGTATGTCTTTTTAACATCGGAAGTTATGTGGCATGCGGACGAAGAAGTTGTCCAATTCAATCTATTTTCAGTAGCGTTGAGCCTTGGTCCAAGACACATCAGTATAACAGACGTCGTCAAAAGATCTTTCAAAGTGCAACCTATAGGTTGAACAAAAGAAACCAAGACGGAGAGACAAGCTTACGTCTATTCAGGACGTAAATAGAAGATGGGCTTATCTCTAGCTCTTTCCAAGTTCTGGGTGTTGCATACATCCGAACAAACTCAATATATCTTCGGACTGCAGGTAGCGCAGATAAGATTGGTTTTTCATTTAAGCTTCGCGGATACTACGAAGTTGCTAAATTATTTGTTTTATGGGTATGAGTTAAAAAAGTTTTTTATACGTGAGTGCTTGGCATTGCTGCAGAGCTACATTTATTTCGCAAAACTTACAAAAGTCAGCTTTCCGACAAGGATTTCTGATTACCGGAACACCATGAAATGCGAGATGAAACTTGGGTCGGTACATACGATCGAAAACTGATCAGTCAATCCAGCGTATATCGCGGAAAAAGTAAATTCAGAAATAAAGAACCGTGCTAAAGTCGTTCGAACGTCGCCCCGATGACAGTTTTGTTCGTTCAGCGCGGTGATGTAGACTATAAAGTTATTCCGCCAAGCCAAGCATTCTACTGTTAATGTTGAGAACTTTATATAAGTTTTGTGACGGCAATAGAATGGACTTAGAACGATAAGTAAAGATTTTCAATTTTGTAAACCAATTCACTTTAATTTGTGATCGCAGTAGCACATAAATTACACTTTTACACTTTCTTCGATGTCGTAAATTTCCGTCTTTCTTTCAGTTTTTTCAACCGTAACGGTTCCAGGTACGTAAGACCAACAAATGTACACTTTATAAGCTCTTCGATGCGTAAGAAATGAGAATTGGTGAGTCTAGTCCAGCGCTATCCCTCGTTTTAGAAAATTATAAATACTTGGAGGCGACAGCCCCCTAAGCTAAGTGCAAGTTCCTTGTTAAAAGTGAATTTTTCAGTTGATTGATGTGGGCTTTTTCTTAACAACTGGTTCTGGCACATATTTGTGCCAAATATCAACTCAGCATTTACTGAAGAACTTAAGTTGCTGCTCATCAGTTTACTTAGTACTTTCAAGTCTATCTGGACTGTTTAAGTTCAAAATAAATACGAGCAGATTACGCCTAGTTGCGATTTTTTGGTTTCATGCAATGATCATTTTCAGATCTCACCTGAGGCAAATTTCAATATTCTAGTTCTGATTTATGCGAATTTGGACACTTAGTTCACATAGACGTAATTTCGTAGTTAGCAGCAGCATTTACGGACGTCCAGCGATGCTTCATGCCAAAGGAATGATAAATACTCTTAGCTTGAAGCATAAGTTCTGAGATTTAGAATATTTAGTTTCTTTCGCTCTCTCTCTCGACGGAAACTCTAGATCCGTTTGTTTCATTAATTTGTAAAGAAATTCAGCATAACATGTGCATTAATAAAATATATAATGTAAATATGGACAAAAGCGACTTTCATTCCACAAAAAAACAACACGCATTCCACAAAAAACGATATTGATTCCAAGATGACCTAATGCTCACTAAGATCAAAGACAATAAATAAAATACATATCTTCATTGTCTCCAAAAGTAAATTTTCCTTTCAATCTGCGGTTCACATCCTCACTACAAATCGCGTAAAATAATATTTGCTATAAAATTACGATATTTTCGATCAGTTTTTAGCCAAGACTCGTAACTTGCTTAGCTGTAATTCGAACCAAGAAAATTGAAAACATTCTCTTCGGTTTTTTATTTTAATTCTCTTTTGCCAATAGTTTTCTTCTTTCGCAGAATATTCTCTTAGTACTCTTTAGCGGTTTCTAAGGGAGTAAAACACTCGCTCTCTCCTTTGCCTTCAATAATTTCCTACCAATTTTCTCTGAACAATTAAGGCCGCCGTAGAAAAAACTGTTTATGCGTCTGTTTAGAACCGTTTGAAGATTAGCTTATAAAAAATAACACTTTATTAGCGATAATGTAGTGTAATAAAAATAAATTACTTTCAATACAAAAAAAAAAAAAAAAAAAATTAAAAAAAAGCAAAAATTTGTAACATATCTTCCTTGTTGCTTATTTTTTTATTTTGCTCTTTGCAATCAAATTTCAATACCTTATCATTACGACATTATGAACTCGCAAAAAAAGGTTATCAACGGTAGGCAGGTTTCGATGGACACAACATAGAGCGCATAGTCGTAAAGTAGATTTTTTAAAACGAAATGAACTGTTTCTGCTCTTAATTACATTGTGAGGTTGAGTGTTTTTGTGCGTTTAAAACTTATTAATGGCATTAAAAGGGTGTCACACTAAATATGGGCTTTAGGTTTTCTTAAAAATTTGTACATTTTTACTTAATTTGATTTGAAATAAAAAAAAAAGAAGTTTTTTTTGTTGGTCTATTTTGTTTTATCTGCTGGCGTTGGCCAGGCGTGAAGTTAACAAAAAACAAACAACATTTCAGTCTTATTAGAGTTGCTGGCTTAACTCTCTGTTGACTAATGTTGAGGGTTTTTATTGCTTTCAGTCTCTTTTTTTTACAGTTTTATTTAACATTATTTGTTTTTATTTTTTATTTTCCCCTTTTTCATGTGCGAAAGAATTATCGTTATACGCGGTATGTCCTAAAGTTTCCGCTTTAGTGATTATGTCAAGCTTGACTTGCATTTGTTTTGAAAATCACACTAAACTATCACTTTCAGCTAAAATCGTGATATTATTAGGGTGAACGTATCGAAATGATAGAATACGAAATTTAGAAAGTTTTTGAAATTTATTAGATTGATAACAATTCAAACTAATCGAGTCACCTTTGGCGCAACGCAATAATTTTATTTATCGATGAGGAGAATAGGTGACCGACTTAACCGCCTTATACCACTTATGATGCAAGGGCAAATTAAGTTTGTGTGGGCGTTTGAAAAGCCTAGAAAGACTTGAGATAGGCTCACCACTTATTAGACCGATATGTTCAGAAAGTTGTCTGTCCATCTGTCCATCTGTCCGTCTTGTTTTCTCATATTCAACCTACAGTCCGGAATTTCTAAGATATCTCGATGAAATTTGCTGTACCGACATGTTTTGGCTCAACGCTTTGATAAATGATTCGAATCGAACCGCTGTTTCGACCGCTTCTTATGTAACGCCTCATATTGAAAAGTCGTCACACGGATACCTGCCATAATGCTTTTACTTGTTTCAACTATGGAGGTTGACCACTGGGCATTGACTTTTTAATTATATTGGATTTGAACTTGATATGTATCGTGTTCTTTATTTTTTTGGTTAAATAACCGATCATTTAGGGGTTGTCTGCTATACGGGCAAGAGGGTGATGAGCACAGAAAAGTGGCGGGAGAGTGAGATAAGATATAGCCAGTCTGAGATGTGCGCGACCGATGGGCAAGTGTTTTACAGAGCTAATCTCACGTTGTGATCGTTCACGAGTCTTAAGAGAAAGCAATGTGTTTTGTTGTCATAGCTTTCGTGACTTTGTATCAAATCTGATGTTGTGCAGACGTTGTCACAATAATATTTTCCAATATTAATTTTTTTTAATAAAAAAATTTGTCGCACAAAACAGAAGAAACATTAGATGCTTTCGACACAAGTCACTTGCTGTCAAAAATTAACTGTTCTGAATTTGTACCATATAAGAGCACTAATGGAAAGTAAGCTTTTGTAGGATAATGAAGTCGAGCTGCTTGCTACATTATAAAAGATTAATAAGTGATTTAAGCCAGAAAAAAAGAACTCAATTATAGTGGAACTGGATAATGTTACATTTGAAATCCTCTAAAACAAAGAATCGCTCATAGTTACTCCTATGCATCTAAAATTAATGATTTTTGTTAAATTCTTAAATCTGAAATATTAGAGGGTATTCAACGATCGGCCTTGACCGTATCTACGTTTTAACTTGTTGTTATTCCATGTTCTAGATCAAAACTGGTTCTATTTATTTATATAGTTCGCAAAACTTTTGTTCCATATAGTTATCTGTGTTATGGGTTGAATTTATTATATTTATGAAGAGCTATATAACGTATAATTAAAAAATACTTTATTATAATTATTTGCAATTAGTGTTTAGCCTAAAAAACGAGTTATTCTTCCGACACAAAGTTAATATGGTAGCAAAAAGAAGCGAAAAGTAATGGCGAAACTTCTATCATTTCCTTACTAGGGTTGGAGAAGCTACTGGCATAACAACAAAAGTTCCTTTATCATAAATACATTCTTTACTATTTCAGTAACATACTCAGGACAAAAGTTGTGTGGATATGAAAGGGATTTGAACGAAAAACTAATATTTTGAATACTGCTATCATATCACTTGTTGGCACAGTATTGGCAATATTTCGTCACTATTCGCAAATGCCCCCGGATTGCAATTTTCAGGATTTGAAGCAGGTCCTCTACGGACTGCCGATCTTGTTTTGGTTCTTCTCTTCCTGCAACATCAATTTTCCTTGCGACTACTTCTATTGGTAATAAATTTTAATTCTCTGGAGCCCCTCAAAGTAAAGAGGTTCTGAACTTTTCCCTGCTTATTACAACTGCTACTGTGATTGTCCGATTCTAACTTAATAGGTTCTTCTTGTATACTTAAACCAGATCGTGTATTTTCTGTGACTACTATGACAAATACTATTAAGATTGAGGCGTGTATGCAGGCGTTGTGATCGGCCACTACTCTTTTGTATCTTTGTGTTTGCTGTTTTAAAGGAACAATCGTAAGACAAAGATCTGATGTTTGTTTGTTATAAGTTTTAAATCGTTTCCTCCTCAGTTAAAGGCGGTCTCAGCTTTTCTATGCTTATTGCTGAATTAATTAATTCTCTAGATATTATCCAAATATCCCAAAACGGGTAAAATTCTACTGTAACTACTCCGATTGCTACTCTTACTATAGGATAGGATTTAATTTTCTACATTCTGGACTACTAAAAGGGGTCTTACGTCGTACGTCTTTTGCAGTTCAACTGTCGTTTGGTTCCAACCGAGTTTGCTTTCGCTTTAGTTAAACTCAGGCTATGCATGACCAATTCGTTCGTTATGCAAACAAAACCGGCCAATTTTTAAAATCTTTTCATCCTTAACTAGATTAACTAAACGTCCTTATACTTTGTCCTTTATTCAAATGACAAAGCAAAACAATAGCTCTTCGACTTACTTATCATTATTCAACGTCTTCGGGAGTTATTTGCATAAATGCTTGGTAGCTTGGATTTTGTGACCGAATGTTCACTCACCTGTAAAAAAAATAAGAGAGAAAAATATAAATAAAAATACAAAATGAATGAAATGAAAAGAACAAAAACATGACTATAAAAATAAAGTGAATTAACGAAATCGTCTCTACGGTACTTCACTTAGAATCTTTTGCTTTGCTTTTGACTTTATTTCATTTCTTTTTTTCTTCTTTCTTCATATCATGCACACTCTACTTTCCATTAAGCGTTCTGCGCGAAGGAAGTAACAATTTAATTTAGAAAGATATTATTACACCAATAATTAAAAGTTGACAACACTCTTTGATTACTTTCGCTGCAACAACACACAACACACAATGCAACAGTTAAAAAAAAATGTATATGGTGAAGCCTAACACATGCTCGTGCAGTTGCATAGATAAAAATTCACACGCTGTTCCGTTGTGCATACATTTACAATTCTTTTAAGTGCAAATTATTATAAAAACACAACAAAAACAAAAAAATTATAATTATGACACTGGCGAAGAAAGATACAGAAAAGAAAGGGAATACTATTCTCACATGACACTGAAAACATATTTTAAATGAAAATATTTCTTAGGAAATGCCGAGTGAGAAAGATGAAAGAAAGATGCAGAGAAAGAGCAAGACGGAACTAAGACCACTTAGAAAATGGAAAGGAAGAAATTAAATTGTGTCAATTCCAGCGGGAAGTTATTACGGCTTGAAGTATTGACTGGAAGTTGCATTTGATTCAAAGAGAAACAAATGGTAAGCAAGTCCGTCCGACCTTTAAATTGTTACGCCGTTGTTCAACTTGTGGCAAAGTAAATTTCCCCAAAAAGACGAAAAGAAGAATAATAATCACGTCAATCTAATGATTATGATGGAAGGATTACTTATTCCGAAGCGTGGAAAGCACTTATCAAGTGATTAAAGAAACTTTTCGTTAAATGCAAGAGAAAACTATAATCACTTTCTATGCATTCTCTTAGATACCTCAAGAGATCTTTGTAACCTAACTAAAAGCTTACTGATTTGGGATTGCTTGTCGTACATACCAAAGCAGAAATGCCCCTACCGTTCACCTATAAGAAGTGTGTCTCGGATCTATAATATTTAATCGCTTAAGGAGAGTTGTTTTTCTCTAAAACTTAACTGCTTCTACCGGTAACATTTATACATATTTCGGTTACAGAACACTACGGTGTACTTGCACGTGTCTGAAGTTCTGAATGACTCCTTCTCGATAACGAGTACCTTAGGGCGCTAGAGATGAAATATAACAACAGAAAAGGTTATGTTAATCTTGGAAATAGTATTCAGCTAATTCTCGGACAAACCAAACGCCAAAAGGGACCGCTATGTCTGCCTGATACTTTTCATTATATTCAGGTTACATTTTATGTAATTGTTTTCATTCTCACTCACCAAACTCACTTCACGAGCGTTTAAGCGACGCTTCGATTTCAGATTAAATGAATGCTCACAAGCAATATTTATCTTTGTCCCAATGTTTGAACTTTACGAACAAGTTATTTATGTTCTTCGGAAATATTTCGGAGTTTTAAAGGCATGGCACAATATTCAAGCCATAACTAATCAATTAAGACGAGCTTTTCTTTCCAATCACACCACAAACATCATTTGTATCATTATTTCTTCTACCAATTAAGTGTTGATTGCATTCGTCTTTCTATCGCATGCCCTCTAGATGGTAATAAATTTCAAAATAGAAAATTATATAAAACTTTTTAAATGAAATTGTGTTGCAATCTTTCTAACGAAGTGTCCAGAGTATTTAAAAAATACCAACGTATCATTATCGTAAGATGTTTTGGACGAACGCAACCCCTTATAAATGTCATTTTAATGTAGCATATGATCATTCTCATGATCAATGTGATAAGAAACGAAAAATAAAAATCCGAATGAATAAATAAACAACAAACACATACCATAAACAACTTCAAGTTAAGTGAAAATATTAAAGCGTTTGGCAATGAATGTTGTTTAACAGAATGCGAACTACGGAAAAACAAAAAAAATTTCTCATATTCATTTACCACATGTATAAAAAGAATATAAAAAAAAAAAAAAATTCATTACAGAAATTAAAAAAATAAATAAATAAACAAAGTTTAATATGTTACAATTTGTTTTTGCTGTACAGCCATACAAACATTATTTGTCATGGGCGGTATTTGGCATATATCTCTGGTTTTTTCTCTTCTTTTTTTTTTGGGGAAAAAATAGCGTAAGTGCATGGAAGACATATGAAAAAAAAGAAGAAAAAACATGCGTGAGAACTTTAATGTACACATGCACTCACATAGATATTTATATTCACATAGAGATATCTATCACATAGCATTTGGTTATGTATTATCGTACACATGTTTGTATTGTTTTAAATTTCATATTTGCTATGGCTATATCTCTCATGCTTTTTATCCAGATGTAGTATTTAATGCTAGCATCATTACTTTAACTGATAATAAGATATTTGAGGGGAAAACAATGTTTTCCATCCACTTAAGATATATATACGTATACATATATGTTTACGTTTCGGAAACAGCTGAAATTTTTAAAGAAAAAGAGCGAACTATGAAACGTTTTTCAAAATATCTTATGGAACCATATTGCGATCGCTATATTGTTTCCCACGAAGTGAATATAAAAATGTTCTACAAAATTGTTAAGAAATTTTCTAATCACTTGCCCAAACATCTTAATACTTGCTTTATATATATTCTAACCTATAATAATACCCCTTTGAAAAGTTCGCCACATAAGAATACGATCTTGTAGGAAATACAAATATTGCGAATTTCATCTGAAACTACAAAAAAGATTTATAAAAAAATTTTTTTTTTTTTTTAATCCACTTAGAAGATATAGTACGGTCATGGTCAGGAGGAAGGCAGAAAAACGATGGACCTGACATTTGAACCCGCGAACACTAACTTAGTAGTCGCCATTCTTACCTATAAGAAAAAGCAATCAAAGACTTTGCTACGCCAAGTCTCAAAAATATCTTGTAAATACTGAGAGAAGTATGAACGTTCGAAAACACCCCGACTTTTCTGACTACTGCACCTTTAGCTATCAAGTCTTTTAAATTAAACAAGTGTCAATATATTAAAGGATGTCGTATTTACGACGCCTCTTCTTAACTTGGCATTTTTGTGCGTTGTATCTCAGTGCCTTTTTGAAAGCTTGTTGCTTTCCAGGCTTGTCTTTCTAAGACATACCCCAAAGCAATATCAGAAGGGAATAAAGTTCCTGGGAAGAGCTCAAAAACTTGGGACGTTCAATAACTTTGCCGCTTACAACGCAAATATTCCCTTAACTCCTTACAGATCTATGTGCCATTGGCTCGGGATCATTATGGATTATACTGATTTCAATTTTTCGTTAGGGTCATGACGGGATCGGGGCACTCCTCTGAAAAATTACCGCTCCTCCGCACATCCTCCTCTCTTAGTAAAAAGGACAATAACACCCAGCTAATCCATAGATAAAACACACACGTCATTATAAAAGCCGTTTAGTTTCAAAGTGGCCTAAGTTCATTCTTCAAAATTTGAAACTGGCGACAATGTTATTCTTCTTCTTTTTGAAGCGGTTTGCAATTACTGAACCAAAAACTATTACATTCTTAAGGCGTGTGCGTCAAAAAAAAAATAGCCTCAATTTTTGAAAGGTGTTACAACTATGTAAACTATCAAAAAATAATACATATGTTTATTGTGTATATAAAACTTATAAAAATATAAACGTGGCCAAGTTAAAATAAATATTTATGAACAAATAAACACTTTTTAAAAAATTACCTTTATTTTTTGAACACGTGCATGTGATATGTATACAATATATATATATATATTGTATATATTGTGGTATATATAAGATGCATATATAGTATTGCTGCTGTGATCAAAATATAAAGGCAATTTTTCATTTACACTTCGCGGGTAATACGCAACTATACAGATATTGTTTTGGTAGGTTGGCACTACTACCTTCAACATCTATGTAGAGTTGCTTGACAATGCTTGACAACTGCTGCAGACGTGTTTTTTAACTTTTTGCTTGCGGAATGAACATTCCGTCTCGGAAACATTAAAGATGTTACAGAAGGCCTTTGACGGCGAGGGTACACCGCAAAAAATTTTTACACCTGATACAAAGACTTTAAAGGAGGCCAAGAACAAATTCAAGTTACACAGAGCCCGAGACGGCCATCAAGACCTACCAAGAAAACCACGACCAGAATATCAAAGAATTGTTGATAGTCGATTAGAAACCTGGATGATGCTATGGACACTTAAGTTGCATCAACCCAAAACATTTCAAAACATGCTTTACGGCTTCAGGACGTCAGACCTCGGTTAATTCCGAAACCATAAAATTTTTCATTGCTTCATTGCACATTTTGTCAAAAGCTCGACCCATATTGTTCCGCAATTACGGCATTCGTCTTGTTTAGTGTGCGGCTTCTGGCTGCTCTATAGAACTAAAAGATCATTTCGGGAGCACCGTTTCGTCTCACCAGGAGATGAAAACCGAATCGAAGAAAGTGCTGGATTTTCTGAGTGGAAAACTGCGCTTTATATCAGGTGCTAAGCACTTTGAAGGCAATGAAATTGATTTGGACGAATAAACCTTTGATTTAATAAGCAAATGCATCTTACTTTTTAATGACGGTGGTGCGTATATAAAACAAAAGAAATTTTCATTTCATTAAGAAGTCGCTTCATGGTTTCCTATAAAAAATGAGAAAAAAAACGACGAACTTACTCTACTATCAAAGTGAACGGATCGTGTATATCGAGGTTTGATCATTTTTCGTTTTTTCTTCATCAAGACGGTACATAACAAAGTTCAAGCAGAGCCAACAGTTTTAATTGATATCAAACGCTTTTAGAAGCTCATGCGGCCGCCGTTACTAAGATTTGCGTGCAGCAAGAAAAGCATGACTCGATCAACTTAAAAAAAAAATTTTTTTTTTTATATTTGAAATCTAATATTAGCTTAAGTTAAGTAACAGTGAAAAAAAGGAAGTTATCTTAATTAAGTATTATAATTGAACCTTAAGCGATATTCTTTACGAAAGTTGAACTCAAAAAAAAAAAAAATTCCGCAAAAAAATTTATACATTCCTTCCTCTTCGCTCTTCTAAAGATCATTAATAAATGTGGTCAGTTAGTAGTTGCTTGGTTAGCTTCTTAGCTAAGTCATCAACCCATTACACACGAAGCACAAACGTACGCGTACATAAATGTATGTTGTAAATGTCTATTTTATTAATGTGAGCCGTAATAGTTTTTATGCTATTCGACTAAATTGGTGTTTTGTCTCGATTGTAAAGGATGGAGTTTTTATTTATTTATTTTTTAATTTTTTTTTTTTTCTTTTTTTTTGGTTGTTAATGTCGTTAAAGTGCTTGCTGCTGTTATTGTCGTTGCTGCAAGCACAAATTAGGCAACATGTTGTTTTTTTTTAGATGAACCCCAACTCACATCACTGGCAACAAGAAAATGATCCAACAGGCCAGGCCAGCAACAGCGATCGACAACATCAACAAGTTGCCGCTTATGGTCATTGACCATTTTTAGATGAAAATGCTTAACATGAATTTGTGATTGTGATTTTTGTATCTCTCTAACTATCCGCCACTACTAACTCTACTACTTTTTCAATACGCTTTGCTTCGTTTTGCTTTTTTTCAGTTTTTCATCTTCTCTTCTTGCTGTTGTTATTGTTGCTTTTAATTAAAAACTGAAGAGCTTCAGCTACTGCAGTTTCTTTCCTGCAGTTCCCTTATAGATTGGCAAAAAAAAAGAACAAGACTTACCCTATTCTCTTTCCCGCTTTCAATTATTGCAAAGTTGAGAATGGCTGGTGATGTATGGAATGAAATTAATTGTACGATGATCTCTATGATTTACAGATAGAAAGTCTTACGATATCTGGTTATGCTTTTTAAATGATGTCATTTTCATATATACGCTCATGTTGCATGTTCATCTCTATATATATGTATATATATATACGAACGTGAATGCCTGAAATCAAGGCTTGTTGCTCTTATTATGGTTGTTGTTGTTGCTATTCTAAACGACACTCGCTTGTTAAACAAAGACCCTTACAAGCGATCAGCCATATAAATGCAAAAACAAAAGCTTGTCTTTCTTTAAAGACATGGTTGTAAAGAAGTCTCTTCTTCTTTTAATGTAAATTTCAAAAAAAAAAATTTATATATAAATTAATTA